>LPNX010517632.1:0-18182 GCA_001517045.1 Pseudotsuga menziesii
ATGAATTATTTCACTACAAGAGGGATTTATTATTTGTGTATCATATAAAGCACCTGTGGGAGCATCAGATGTCGCCATTGAAGGAGCTAAGGTTTCCACTATTGGCATGATGCATTGGAAAATTGTAGCAGGTCATTAGGGCTATGGAAGAGGTTGCAGTAGGTCACTAGTGGAAATCCGTAGGCATCGTTATGTACCAGATCCCTCTCTCCATCACCAATCAGTGTACAATTAGTAACTAGTTTAATACTAATACTTCTAGTAGTAATAGTATACACACACATTCTATATCATTTGTGTGATACCATTTGATGTATTTTAGAATAATGAACCTACAAACCTTATGTTATATGTGGAGTGTACACCAACTTGAAGAATAGAAACATTATGTCAAAATTATGTTGGCGCTATTTTTTTTGGTTCCCAATATCGCGCACGCGATTTATATGTACATAACGCGCACGCGTTTTATTGTTATATAACGCACACACGTTTTATTCTTATATAACGCGCACGCGTTTTATAGTGTTAAATCGCGCGCACGTTTTGTGAAATTCAAATTTTTATTCCCTCCAAATGATAAGGCCAAGCCTCCACCCATGCTTTCGTGGAATTCCTATGCCTATGTGTCTACTTTGTACTTTGCTTCGGATTCAACATGCCTGTGCCTTGGAGTATGATAAACCATGGCAAATTCAACATTATATCCATATTTTCAATATGCTCATGTTTAACGGTTCGTCTGATTGTGCAGAAACAGATATGGTTTTTTTTGCAGATTCTAAATATGTAAATTTTAACAAGAATACATAATTTTTTCTATTTTTTTCTTATTTATCTTCTGTCATCACTCCTCAACTCAAAAAACACACTGGTAGTGTTTTTTCTATAACTTTTTCAATTCTTGATCACTTCAAACAAAAATTGTATGGTGCACAAGTAGACACTAACCTATACGTTCTATCAAAACTCCATTTCATGATTTTTGCATTAAGACCTTCAAAGGCTGCACCCACAAAACACGTACCATTTTCGAGGTTTTCTCACTTAGACAATTATAAAAATATTATAAAATTACTAATTTAATTTTCGAAAAATAATGCCGCACTAGTGCTATGGGTTCTCTACATGGATGTAAATTTGTGTAGCTTGATTCGATCATTTAGGCCCTCAAAGGCTGCACCCACAAAAACATATACCTTATAATTTCCCTGAAAAATAAAAAGTGCCTGTTAGGAAAAATGAAATTTGACATAGCTATGCAAATTTCCGATACATAAAAGTTATATATTCGGAAAGGTGATTCAAATTCCTACATTTCATGTTTTTTACTCAATGCAAGATATTTTGCATAAGTATCTCAAAAAATCCAAGTAAGTTGAGGGATGCCTGATTTTTCAGGTTTCTATTGCATCTAACGCGCCAAAAAGGTCCATCATCTTCTTGCACTCACCCACATTTTTTAGGAAATAAAACATTATCAATGTATCAAATATATACCTTTTTGCATATTTCAAACATATTAATCTTAATAATATGGTTATTACTAATATTATAAGTTTTAGGATTCAACTAGTTTCTTAATTAAACACAGTTTAAGATATTTTTGTTATGCTGTAATGTTTAAATTTGAAAGTGTCCTATTTGTTCCATATGATTCATGCAAAGATAAAATTACTCTTCAAAATAAACTAATTATATTTTTACTTGCTTAATTAAGTATATATTTTATAAAAATATTTAGAAACATTAAAAAAAGACAAATTAAGTATATATTTTATAAAAATATTTAGAAACATTAAAAAAAGACAAAAAAAAAACAATGTATTGACATATAATATGAATTTTAAAACCTCCAAACACCCAAAACAAACAATAATTTGACATACAATTTTATGATGTTCCAACTTTCCAAACTACACAATAATACTTTACTTTATCATATGAAACTTAAAAATATTATGCAAAAATTTGTGAATTTTTTGTTTAGCGTTATTTTGAAATGATTAATTAATTACATCGGTGTATATATGTTAGAATTTTGGGGTGGACTACCATCTATGCTTTTTCATCTACGAACGAGAGTGAGACAAGTGTACTGTCCATATTGATTCTATGGGCGTCATCCAAGATTAAACGAGAATGAGACAAGTGTACTCTCTAGATTGATTCTATGGCCTTCTTTCCAAATTAATAATTAATAATTTCAAAAAAAAAGAAAAAAATAACTTAATTAACATGTGTGATAAGTACATTTACTAATAGTTGTAAAAATTAAAATTAATCATAACTACTTGATTATTAAATACAACTAGGACTAATCACAATTGTATTGGATGCCTATTAGCTTAACTATTAGATACACTATTAGTTCAACTTCAATGATATTACAAATATTAGCTTAATATCAACTCTAATCACTTAAGGCTTAATCCAATTACATTTGGCATCTAGGAGTCTAGCTAATGTGAGTCATGTAAGAGTCGAACTCCTAATAAAATAGTTGGAACTCTTAATTAACTTCTCCAAACTCCTAATAAACTCCTCAAGGAGGCTAGTAGTTGGACATCTAGCTAATATACAATTCTTATTAAATGTTTAGGTTTTCCAGTTTTTTTAAAGAAGGTTAGTCTAATTCATAATTAACAATTTCAAAAAAATTAAAAATAGTTTAGTTAACTATAAGTACGATTAGTGATAGTTGGAAAAAACAAACTTCAACTTCAACTAAATGTTTAGGTTTTCCAGTTTTTTTAAAGAAGGTTAGTCTAATTCATAATTAACAATTTCAAAAAAATTAAAAATAGCTTAGTTAACTATAAGTACAATTAGTGATAGTTGGAAAAAACAAACTTCAACTTCAACTATTGGATTATTAGATACAACTATTCAATTATTAGCTTAAATAGATTGATGATAAAACTTTTAGCTTAACTTCAACTCCAATCATGACTTTTACTTGGGATTCTAGTTACTGTGCATAAGGCATAGTATAAGCTTTATATTAACTTTTAAATGAACTATTAGCTAAACTCCAATGATGATATCACTATGAGCTTAGCTTCAACTATGAGGCTAACAACCATAAATTAAGTTGTTATTATATTAGCTTAACTATTAGACACACTTAATTGACACATTCTTTAGTAAAAAAAGCTTTATCAATATGTCAATCTCTCAACATTTTTCAACCTATTAATTTTAGTAATATCGTTGGTGCTACTTTATACTTCAATATAGTACAATTATTTATATAAAATACAATTATATATATAACTTTTCACATGTGAAAGGCTCAAAAATTATATACCCTTCCAAATTATAATAAAACCCACCCTTCCAATTGCATCACTAAACCCTAGATTCCACAATGTATAGATTTTAGCTTATTCTGTAAGAATTGTTTAATGAGTCCGGTGCAACTCCATTATATGTGTTCATTCATGAACTGATATATAATATCAATTTTTTAAAGGACGGTCTACAGCGCAGCAGTGCGCTGCACGCTAAGAGATGATGATTCTCGTGAAAGCTTTTTCGGTGAGCAGACAAAGTAATATTTAACTAGTTTTTTTTATGAATTCTATTTACTTCAAAAAAAATTCCACACTTTTTCCCGGCCTATTTGACTGAGTAGTACTATGTTCCACAAACAAATCATATCTTCCTCCACCGTCACAGATATTATGTCACTCATGTACCACTAGGAGCAGCTTTAAGCAAGTGGAATACGATTATAAATACCTCCAATCAGATGGAGATATTAACGCAGAGATGTCCTCCTCAATTGACGAGAAGGAGAAGTTCTACTCCAACGAGAAAGTGGAGGCATCAGTGCCATTAGTATCGAATGGAGTGAGCTATTCTGAGGTTCCACAACATTACATCAGACCTCCCAACGAACGACCGAGGCTGGATGAAGTAGTCGTCTCTTTGGACTTCAATATACCTCTCGTGGATGTCCAAGGTCTCTTATGCAATTCTACTAGACCCCAGGTTATCCGACAAATTGGGCGTGGCTGTGCTGAATACGGCTTCTTCCAGGTATTTAGCTTTCATATTCTTATAATAATGTAATTCATATAATTCCTTGCTCTTTTTCTGCATATAAATATTATGTCAAGTTAAGCTGGGATGCAATGGCTCAATATTGTATGTACAAACAGATATTCAATCATGGGATTGCAGATACGGTGATCAACAATATGCTGGAAGTAGCGGAGGAATTTTTTAGAATGCCCGTGGAAGACCGAATGGAATACTATTCCGACGATCCCTCCAGAAAAACACGTTTATCCACCAGCTTCAACATTCGCAAAGAACAAGTCTTCAATTGGCGGGATTTCCTGAGACATCATTGTTATCCTTTAGAAGATCATGTTCACACTTGGCCTTCAAAACCTGATCGTTATAGGTAAATTATGATGCACTTCAATCCATTTGGTTGTCTGATATGTAAAAGTCTTTTTGTTGACGTAGAAATCAAAAGGAATTAAACATCTTCCCCAACCGTTACATAAACTATGAATTTAAACCTGGAACGGTTATATAAACTGTTGAATTTATACCTGGATTGTTTGCATAGCAATCCCTTCCCAATAATTGTGAATTGCATCTTGCAATCTTAATTTCAATAATGTTGAATCGTTGATAACAGAGATTTTGATGAATATGGCAGGGAAGTGGCCAGTCTGTATTGCAGAGAGGTAAGGGAAGTTGCTCTGAGCCTGATGGAAGCAATATCGGAGAGCCTGGGACTGGAGACCAACTTCCTAGCTAAAGCACTGGGAAAACACGAGCAACACATGGCTATAAACTACTATCCCAAGTGCCCCAATCCAGAGCTTACATTCGGTTTACCAGCCCATTCAGATCCCAATGTCCTTACTCTTCTTCTTCAAGATGAGGTGCCCGCCTTACAAGTGCTGAAGAATGGACACTGGATTGCTATCAACCCCATACCTAATTCTTTTGTTATTAACATCGGTGACCAATTACAGGTTCCATCAATCTTCTTGGCACCTTAACTAATCTTGTCTTATGATTTAATTTTTCATTCGTAGAATCCATGGTGTATGGCATCAAACTAATTAATATTGGAATGAAACTGTTTGTGCAGGTTCTAAGCAACGGAAGATACAGGAGTGTGTTCCATCGTGCTGTGGTGAACTCGTCAAGAGCTCGCATTTCAATTCCGACATTTTACTGCCCTTCTATTGATGCAGTTATTGCTCCTGCAACGCCACTGACTGACGCTGACCATCCTGCTGTATTTAGAAGCTTCACTTACGAGGAATATTACCAAGAGTTTTGGAACAGACAACTGCAAGGAAATGCTTGCTTGCAATCGTTCTTAGCTTGACATAAAGAGACCAGCGCAGAAAATGGATCAGGAGATAACCTAATGGAGTATTCTTATGAAGAGCACTAGCTTTGACGTTTGGAAGGCAGCATGCATTGAATTAATACATGTAGCATGCACTTTATATTTGTTTTGGCAAAAGCTATCTATTGAACTCTAGAGTATTTAATGGGGTCGCAACCTGTTTGATGATGGTTGGATTTCCAGCAGCTTACTCAGATTCAACTATGAGAAGGCTTGCTGCAACCACATTAAATGATTTACAACTCAATAAATAACTCTTATCTTAATAAAGAAAGTGTGGTAACATATATAGGTAAAAGAGGTGTGGTAATATATAGGTGTACCCTTGTGGTAGCATATATAGGTGTACTCTTGTATTTGTGGAAAGTAGTTTATTTCCATATGCAAGTGTTAATCTCTATTTGTTTCAATTGATTTGCGATTAGAGTAAGACCCTTATTTATGTCAAATTTTATTTCATTATTATTATTTTTCTACATAAATGGCTAAAATATACATTTTAAAAAGTCCATGGTTTCCTTAACATAGAGTACATAAAGGCCAAGACAACTTTATCCTTTTGGATTCATGAAGAACGAAAAACAAATGCCTACTTCAATCTATTCTATCAAATTTACAATCACTAGCTTCGAAATGTGGATTCAAAAAGGAACCTTGTACTAAGCAACATACTTTCTAGAGTCCAACAAGTTTGTGAACAAAACTTTGAATACGCCATCTGATATACAAATCAAAACTCCCCTAAAAAAACTTGAGATTGAAAAGCTCTTAAGGTGTTATTGATTATGTCTTTCACTTGACATCGGGGGATGAAGTTGATAATTTGATTCCCACAAAGGGCTTCAGGAGTAGGAGAACCCCTGGACCAATGGGACTCCTTCCAGTTTTAAATTGTTGACATAGATCTGAAGAATTGTGAATTCCACTTCTAGAATCGCAACTTTGTCTGAGAGAATTGCATTTTTTCTCTTTCTCTGTCCAACTCTGATGCCAGGATCTGCTCCCTCTGTCTAGTCACTTTGCATTCCTGGTCACAAACATTTTCCTCCCGATCCATTCTCTACTCTAAAATTTCAATGTCATTACCACAATCTCGGGTGAACCATCTCGGAATTAGGCCGCTAGTGGATTTGCATTCTTCCTCCACCATGCGCAACCCATGAAAGATGCAGACCTCGTCACGATGATGACCCCCTTTCCTGGGCATCGTGAATGGACCTATGTTCAAATTTTCCAAATTTTCAAGGTGATGGTCCCTTCTTAACGATGTTCTTGACTTGGCGTGAGAATGTTCCTTGATTCTGTGGCGGATGCGCTAACTCTTGGAATCCACAAGCCTTTTATTTTCTTGCCCCCAGTAAGGATCATGATTTCATCAACCTTGGTTAACATCACTGGTTGGACCATTCTCTTGTTGTAATGCACCCGACCCTTAGACCCAAAAACTTTTGAGCCAACTTGACTCTAATTCAAAACTAGGAAAAACTAGTCCTACTATAAAAAGGTATTGTTTACAATTGATCCCAAACACTACCAAAGTGACTCACATTCTTCTAAAAATGGTATTAAGAGCTTCTACACATTCAAATGCATCAACTTGACCCACTAAGCACTTCTAAACAATTGGCTATGATGGTTAAACAATAACAAGAAGTCTCGACTAATAAACCAGAAATTACAGATTTTCACATAGTCACTTGTTGCTTGAATATGAGATATAATGTAAAGAATAAACACCATGAAACTTTATTATGAAATGGAGAAATCAGACATTACATGGATGTCTGCCAATCAGCTACAAAATATCAGAGAAATATGCAACAAGAGAGAGAAGGCTGCCAAGATTAGTAGAGAAGAAGAAAAGATGCTTCTCCAAATAATAATTTTGCCTCCACTAATGCGCCTTCTATGGATGTCCCTTTATGATCTAGAAAGAAATCTCCAAGGATGTGGTACCAAAATTTTGACACATATGTACTTGTATTGGGGTTTGTGAGAAGCAAGAATGATCATTGTGTATACTCCAAACAGATTGGTGATCACTTCATTAACATAGTATTGTATGTTGATGACATGTTGCTGATTGGAAATAACAAAGACGTTATAAAGAAGGTGAAGTCTCATACGTCCTCCAAATTTTACATGAAGGATCTCGGTGTTGCAAACTTCATTCTAGGAATGGAGATAAGAAGAGATCATGCAAACAAGAAGATGTGGTTAAATCAAAGAAAATATGTTGAGGGCGGTCGCACAAAGTTGGTTCCACTTTTGGTACCACTTAGGAAATCAGAAACACACTTTCGAAGTGCAAATCAAGAACGCATATGTGTTATTGATGGTACGTTCAGAATAACCCGAGCCCAAACACAAGGCTAAGGTTCATGGAAATGTATCGCATATGCGTGTTGTAATGTTAAATATCGCATATGTGATATATCGCTTATGCGATATGCAACATTTATAAAACGCATATGCGATATATCGTAAGTGCGATATGCAACATTTACAAAACGAATATGCGATATATCGCACTTGTGATATATCGCATATGTGTTTTGTAAATGTTGCATATTGCATATGGTGGTATGAGGAACCAAAAAAACAATTTATTAGTAAAGGATACAACTTTGGTGCTTTTCTCCCTCTTTGGATTTCCATTTAAAATCATTATATATTGTGCATTTGTATTGAATAGTTGTTGAATGTTTTATTAATGTGTGATTATTACTTGAAGTGATGAAGTTAAAATTAGTAGAAGTGTCTAATACCGATTCACCCCCACCATCTCAACATCTATAAATATTCAAACAATTGGTGTCAAAGCATGTTTTATTCACATAGTTTGACAACTAGAAGACATATCCCATAGATTACTCATGGATTTTCAATTAGTATATCCTAAAAAAGTTCCATTTTTAAATGGAATAGATTATGTACCATGGAGCATAAGAATAGAGGCATATATGCAAGTTTTTGAGCTTGACATTTGGAGTGTAGTTGATAATGGATACACAAATCCAAAAAATCAACCAAAAGGTTCAATAACAAATAATCTACACAAAAACAATCCAGAGAAAATGAATGCAATTTTGAATGGCCTATCATATTGTGAGAAGAACAAAATGGGACAATGGAATTAAACTACATAGCTCTGGGAGAATATATACTATCTTTATTCAAAAGAAACTCTCTCAATAAAATGAGGTACAACCCAAAACAAATGATGAATCCATTGAGAGAATAAGCAAAGTCTCCAAAGATAAAGAAGACTTTGAAACTGAAGAATAAGTATATCTAGAGGAAGAACTTATTAGTTCTCTATGTGAACTAAGGAAAGATGAAAGAGAAAACTAATCATTAATGGAGCAATTGCAAAAGTATCAAGATGAATATTATATTTCAAAAGAAGGGACTAAAAGATTAGTTTTGGATGTTATGCAACCAAGTCCCATAAATAACAGACAAATAGTGGAAACATGATAAAAGAGAGTAATTCATGCTTGAATAATGAAGAACACAAATAAATAACAATCCTCTTTGAGGGAGGAACCTCCTTACATAATGTAATTATGTACCCAAGACAAGACAATATGCAATGCTTACTAATATGAGAATATCCCCTTACTATATATAGGAGACATATGTGTACAATAACAACTAATAGACCCAAGCCTACATCAATAATATGTAATACATTGCCATATAGGAGGTAAACTGTGCCACACTATAGGGGGAACTATGCCCAATAGGGGGGAATTTTCCCAACATTTATGTCTTAACATTGGATTGAAAGAAAAAATTGAAAAGACACAACAAACCCTGACAAATAAACTAGAGAAGAAGGAAAAAAATTGCAAGCAAGAAGATGAAATTATCTCCCTAATAAAGGAACTGAAACAAATACATAAGAACCATGAATAATTTGAAAATACCATTGTTGGTGTAAGAAAAGTCAAATAGTAGATCTGCCAAGAAAATTGATGAAGACCTAACAAGTCAACTTCAAGAGAATAAATAACTTTTTTAAAGGAAAGAGTTTGAGATCCTTTCTATATAGAAGAAGATTTGGATAAGATAGTTTCCCAGTTGGAGACAAATTCAAAATTTGAGAAGAGCACCATGATTTGAGATAAAATATTCCGTTGTTAATTATCTCCACATGAAAAGCGTAATCTTTGTTTTGACAACAATCATAACACCGTTGAAGAAATATTCAAGTCAATTGAGGAGAAGACTAAAATCAACACAAATGCCTTTAAAATCCCTAATTGAAATGAATACACCATCATTGAATGGAAGCATAATCATCCAAGGTATGATAGAAGCAAGCATGAGAGGGATGCACTTCCCATGAGACAACATACACTTAGTTATAAAAAAACCTTAGTTCCTTACTTTTCAATATCGCATATGCGATATATATCGCAAGTGCGATATGTCGCACATGTGATATTCAAAAGCAAAAAATAAATAAAACAGAGGCCGCAGGCCCCTCAAATCTCATTTTCACAACATCGGGACAGCGAAAAACCGCAGGAGCGAAATAGCGCAAGTGCGATTTGCATTTTACCTTTTTGAGGTCGAGGTCAAGGTCGAGTTCGAGGTGGATTGCTCCAATGGTAGGTAAATGCTAGTTCAATCCTTTTCATTTAGCCTTCCATTCTTTAATTTTTTTCATAATTTCATTGTTTTTATAATTATTTTGAACAAATTTAAAAAAATAATTGAATGTGAACAATCAAATAATGATTCTAAGTAAAATAACTTGCAGTTTTTTGTTTAAATCTTAACAGACAACACAAATGAACAAGAGAATGTGGAAAACCCACCCTCTAATAACCCACAACAACCTAACCCACAACCTAACCAACAACAACCTAACCCACAACCAAACCCAAACCCGGAGGGGGAACAAGATAGAAACACACAGATTATTGCACGCTTGGCATCATTGAGGCGCCTTAGCTCATCTATTAGAGGGGGGGGTCGTTTGAGAGATTATTTAGCCAATGCCTTGGACACAATAACAAACACAATTTCTGATGCCCAAGGAGCTCTGTACAACATTACCTCGTACAGAGAATCTAGGAGGAAATACTACTCCAATGGATTGACTCATAAAGACATCAAAGCCCTTAAAATTACAAAAGACCAGTTATTTTCATTATTCCGAGACCCTAGCACCAGATTGGTTCCACCCACTAGTCGAGCACACATTTCCATAGAATGGTGCATTGAACCAAATATAAAGGCTAATTGGATGGATCGTTGATATATGGTCTTCAATGAACACCCCCATGGGAATAGGGACATCCCATTTTATTTCCTTAGAAAGTTCTATGCAGAATTCATCCTAGGGAAACATGTTAACTACTTTGATCTCTTAGGAAACCAGGGTATTGGTCATGGGATGCCCCAAGATAGGGAAGGAGCCACGATAGATCCCAACCATGTGCCATGCACACCAAAACCCCCTCGGGTATATCCTCCTGTAGGTCCTGTCATTGAGTATACACAGGAGGCATTATTTGACATGGCAGAGACATTGCTTGAGCATGGGACTGATGTCCAAGGCAATGTAGACCAAGGGGCTGGCACTTCTACAGTGGGCCCTATCTACAGATCACAGAGGAGATGCAGAGTCTTCAGAGCGTCGTGTTACTCCACACCCTTGCACATCGTGTGGAGGCATATGCTATGGCCTTGCTTCCGACTTTCGAGATGATGGATTACTTCGCTTTGTAAGTAAAACTCATTATTTTAATATTATATTTTGTTTCATTTCAAAATCTTCAATTGTTTCGCACTTTATTTCTATTTAATTATGTAAAAATTTATGTGAACAAATATATAGCTGGTGTCCCATGGCACACCACAGTCGCATAGTCCGTCGATCAATGTTGAGAACATTGATGCGGCTGTCAATATTGCTTATGGGTTTGGTTCTTCACCAATAGGGGTAAGAACTATACTTGTTAATTTGTCAACTTTATTTATATATTTATAGTATAGATTGTAATGTATTCAATATGTATCCTAATTTTGATACTTGACATGTTTTATGCAGGTTGCCCAGGAAGAGTATATTGTCTTGCAGCCTATTCCCTCTCATGCAGAGGTAGATTCACAGACATAGGTATTATTTGAAATATGCTTTTAATTATATTTATGCTTTTAATTATGTTTCGGTTTGTTTGGAAAAATCATTTTGTAACTTACATATTGCTTTGACATATGTTACTTTATGTAGGAACCTCTTGTGACAGTAGTGCTTGAAGAGCACCAAAGCAAGGTTGTTGTCAACCCACCTATTCCCCCCAAATAGGTATGTATGTTTCGCTTTCTTTGGTAGTTCATCATTTTCCTTCCAGGTATTATATATGTCTCTGATTCACTATTTTATATGAAATTGACATATATATGCTACTTTATATGCAGGCCCCTAGTGAGGCACCGGTGCGTGAAGAGCACCAAACCAGTGGCCCACCTTTAACGAGCCAGCAGGTATGTTTTTGTAGATCGATTTCTTTGTATGTTTGTGTACATATCTTGATCAAGTAACATTCAATATGTATCTTAATTTTGATATGTAACATGTTTTATGCAGGTTTCCCATGATGAGTATATTGTCTCGCAGCCTATTCCCTCTCATGCAGAGGTAGATTCGTAGACACAGGTATTATTTGAAATATGCTTTTAATTATGTTTCGCTTTGTTTGGAAAAATCATTTTGTAACTTACATATCGCTTTGACATATGTTACTTTATGTAGTAACCTATTGTGACAGTGGTGCTTGAAGAGCACCAAAGCGAGGTTGTTGTCAACCCACCTTTTCCCCCCAAACAGGTACATGTACATGTTTCACTTTCTTTGGTAGTTCATCATTTTCCTGCCAAATAGTATATATGTCTCTGATTCACTATTTTATATGAAATTGACATATATATGCTACTTTATATGCAGGACCCTAGTGAGGCACCGGTGCGTGAAGAGCACCAAACCGGTGGCCCACCTTTGACGAGCCATCAAGTATGCTTATGTCTAGATCGATTTCTTTGTACGTTTGTGTACATATCTTTCTCTGATTTGGTGCTTGAAGAAACCCAAATTGGTGACCCTCTCCCCCCCAAGGTACATGTATATTTGTTGACATTTGCATATATATATATATTATGCAGCCTCATAGTGAGAAAGTGGTGCAAGAAGAGCACCCAATTAGGGTCGATGTTAGTGAGGCACCAGGACCCATGATTACTTACTCACGTACAGTAAGTAGAAATGTTATTTTGGTTTCAAGGAATTTGAAAAAATGTATATAGAATTTTTAAAGGTTGGTAAATTAACTTACAAATGTTGGTTTTTCTGCAGTCTCCACTGATGAGACCTATCCCTCTTGTTCAGCGATGGGGATCACCAGTGAGCAGTCGCAAAAGAAAGCTACACTTCTTCGAAGAATCTGGCAATGGCAGAAAAATGGGGGATAAATAGAAAAAATGTATAGGGGGCATACATAGATATATCTTTTTGTTCATATGTGTACACACAGATATACTTTTTGATCCACTATTTTGTATTATGTTCATGTGGCATGGCAATTTTTGTACAGCATTATTGCTATACATATATAATATAAAGCAAGGTTCAAATTTATACATATATATGGTTGACTTGATCTTGGAACATGATATCATGGTTGAATTGGTATTGGAACATGATATGTGTGGATGAACTATGTGATATAATGATATGTGTGGTTCGTGCATGTGTGCTAACTTAAATGAATTTCCAATACTTAAAGGAAGAATTTAAACGACTCATCAATTTTTTAACATTATACAATTCTAACATACAATAACATATACCCTAATTTACACACAGTAACACACACTAACATACTCTACAATTCTAACATGTACACAATAACATACTCTACATTACCCTACGACACTAACATCATACCATACTATGATACAATAACATGTACCAAAACATAACATACTAGTTCAATATGTACCATTTAACACTAAGTCATGCATGCATGTGTAATATATACCATATCATACCCTACAATACCCTATGATACTAGAGTTCATTGAATACCATACTAACATACATCATGTACCCTACAAACCCTAAATTGGTTGAAGTAAACCCTAGTTGGTGCATGCAAATTTGTGTTCATGAAAGCCTAGTTTGTGCATGCAAATTTGTGTTCATGAAAGCCTAGTTGGTGGATGCAAGTATTGGTGATGTCATGTGTGTTTCTAGTTCCCTCTCCTAACTTGCATGATTGCTCACTAAACCCTAGTTCCATCTCATACCTTGGTAACCCTAGTTCGAGCATGCAAATTGTTGTTCATGAAATCCTAGTTGGTGCATGCAAGTATTTGTGATCATGTGTTTCTAGTTCCCTCTCTTAACTTGCAAATTGCTCACCAAACACTAGTTCCATCTCATACCTTGGTAACCCTAGTTCCACCGCGTGCCTTTAATTCCATCTCATCAAAATACCCCAATAGATAACAGTAGACAAAATACTACATGATCTTTGAAAATGTGCCAATTTCAAAAATTGTCCAAAAATTTCTCCCATGTTGGTCCTATATGGGAGAAAAATCCCAATTTCAAAAGTTGTCCAAAAATAATAATATTATTATTATAGAAAATATCCAAAAACACACATAGTCTTATACATCCAAAAAACTGTACATGAACCAAAAGATTATCTAACTCAACCAAAATAGTGAAATATATACATTGATATTACATGTCACCTTTATTTGAATCACAAGGAAGAAACCAAATAGGGCCCTTCAATTATCTCTTCGAACTCCATATCTTCCAGAATTTGACTTGCTTAAGGAAGAGAATCAACAATAATGTTTAGTTCCCAAAAACATGCTGAAAATAAATCAACTAAAGAGTAGCAGTATTTGACAATTAGGTCTTGTTTAACATCCAATTTATAGTGAGGTCCTAGTCAACAAAAACCTAGAGAGTTTTTACACCACCATTGAAAGCACATTTTATCAAGAGCATTGAGGCCATTAATTATCCAAAGTTGTGTGTTCCAATGCCAGCTACAACTTTATACTTACTGACATGCATATATCATTTTGAAAAATAAGATGCCCTGTGATGCTAAAATTCGGATCACTTTGATATGCACCATCAAGGAAACCCATGACTTTCATATGTAAGCTACCATGGGAAAAGAATCAGATGTACATTTGTTTAGTGTACTTTTTGAGACATGTGTGTTTAGTGTTTAGTTGGTACATGCAAGTATCAAGGTGATCACGTGTTTGTAGTTCACTCTCCTAACTTGCATGATTGCTCACCAAACCCTAGTTGGACATCTCATACCTTGTCTTGACCCTAGTTGGAGCATGCCACAATAATGTTGGTGCATGCAAGTATTGGTGATCTCATGTGTTTGTAGTTGACTCTCCTAACTTGCATGATTGTTCACCAAACCCTAGTTGGACATCTCATACCTTGTCTTGACCCTAGTTGGAGCATGCCGCAATAATGTTTAGTTCCCAATAATGTTGGTGCATGCAAGTATTGGTGACCTCATGTGTTTGTAGTTGACTCTCTTAAATTGCATGATTGCTCACCAAACCCTAGTTGGACATCCCATACCTTGTCTTGACCCTAGTTGGAGCATGCACAACTTGGTGACTCATGAAAGCCTAGTTGGTGCATGCAAGTATTGGTGATCTCATGTGTTTGTAGTTGACTCTCCTAACTTGCATGATTGCTCACCAAACCCTAGTTGGACATCTATGACCTTGTCTTGACCCTAGTTGGAGCATGCAAGTATTGGTGATCATGTGTTTGTAGTTCACTCTCCTAACTTGCATGATTATGCACCAAATCCTAGTTGGACATCTCATACCTTGTCTTGACCCTAGTTGGAGCATGCACAACTTGGTGACTCATGAAATCCTAGTTGGTGCATGCAAGTATTGGTGATCATGTGTTTCTAGTTCACTCTCCTAACTTACATGATTGCGCACCAAACCCTAGTTGGACATCTCATAGCTTGTCTTGACCCTAATTGGAGCATGCACAACTTGGTGACTCATGAAAGCCTAGTTGGTGCATGCAAGTATTGGTGATCTCATGTGTTTGTAGTTGACTCTCCTAACTTGCATGATTGCTCACCAAACCCTAGTTGGACATCTATGACCTTGTCTTGACCCTAGTTGGAGTATGCAAGTATTGGTGATCATGTGTTTGTAGTTCACTCTCCTAACTTGCATGATTATGCACCAAACCCTAGTTGGACATCTCACACCTTGTCTTGACCCTAATTGGAGCATGCACAACTTGGTGACTCATGAAAGCCTAGTTGGTGCATGCAAGTACTGGTGATCATGTGTTTCTAGTTCACTCTCCTAACTTGCATGATTGCACACCAAACCCTAGTTGGACATCTCATAGCTTGTCTTGACCCTAATTGGAGCATGCACAACTTGGTGACTCATGAAACCCTAGTTGGTGCATGCAAGTATTGGTGATCTCATGTGTTTGTAGTTGACTCTCCTAACTTGCATGATTGCTCACCAAACCCTAGTTGGGCATCTCATACCTTTTCTTGACCCTAGTTGGAGCATGCCACAATAATGTTTAGTTCCCAATAGCATGCTAAAAATAAATGTACTAAATAGTAGCAGTATTTGGTCCAATTAGGTCTTGTTTAACATCCAATTTATAGTGAGATCCCAGTCAACAAAAACCTAGAGAGTTTTTACACCACCATTGAAAGCACATTTTATCAAGAGCATTGAGGCCATTAATTATCCAAAGTTGTTTGTTCCAATGCCAGTTCCAACTTTATACTTATTGACATGCATATATCAAAGAAAAATAAGATGCTCTGTGATACTAAAATTCGGATCACTTTGATATGCACCATCAAGGACACCCATGACTTTGATATGTAAGCTACCATGGGAAAAGAATTAGATGTACATGTGTTTAGTGTACTTTTTGAGACAATGCTTGATTAAGAGATTAATTCTTGAACAAAAGAATGGTTGTTTCCTCAAGTAGAACTCATAACTAAGTTCATCCCTAGCCAAATCCCCCATATGAACATGTACAAATAATTACTTTATGATGATTTTCAGTTCTCTTTTTCCATACCAATGCCACTAACAATCATAATAAAAGCACATCTCATACCTTGTTCCGTCTCATAAAGCACATCTCATGACTTGCATGATTACGCACCAAACCCTGGTTGGACATCTCATACCTTGTCTCAAGACCCTAATTCCAGAGCATGCAACTTGGTGACTCATGAAATCCTAGTTGGTGTGCATGCAAGTATTGGTGATCATGTGTTTCTAGTTCACTCTCCTAACTTGCATAATTGCTCTCCAAACCCTAGTTGGAAATAAAATAACTTGTCTTGACCCTAGTTGGAGCATGCAAAATGGTGACTCATGAAAGCCTAGTTGGTTCATGCAAGAATTGGTGATCATGTGTTTCTAGTTCCCTCTCCTAATTAAATGTATATATATTAAACTAAAAACATCAAGAAATGTAAATTTCAACAACTCGAGACCTTGTTATTTTCCAAACAATATTTGGTGGTGTCTAAAGACACCATTCTTGGCGCCTCCAATGTGCCATAGATGGTGTTTGTATCCTAGGCACATGAAAGGCTAGACATCATAAGAAAGAAAAGAGAACCAAATGAAAATGTGCAAACATGGTTTAAGTAACGCACTTGACAATGCACTCATACAAGTAGGCCATCCGGATCATCTCTGGTGCCGACAGTGTCCATCAATATTTCGTGCTCTATATGAGGTAGCAAGTATCGTACATGTGACCTATTTTTGTGAGCAAGTGTGCAGAGCTTGATGTTTGTACCAACTACTAGGTTGGTGAAGTGGTATACAATAGCTCCTGGTCTATAATCCTGATATACATACCCACCCTTCCTTTTATGTTTTGCTGCAAGTGTCAAGTACTCCCCTTTTATAACCATCGAGCCGATTGGGAATTCAATATTTTCATCATCTGTAACAGATTCTAGAAGGGTTTGTTTCCCCTCTAAGCAACATGCCAACCAATAGTCAGAAACCCATTCATTATTTTTTGGAGCAACCACTACATATATCTGACCTGTGAAAGGAAATAGGTCAAGTTAACAATGGGTGTGTGCAAGAAGTTGAGGGACCTTTTTGTGCACGTTAGATGCAATAGAAACCTGAAAAATCAGGCATCCCTCAACTTACTTGGATTTTTTTAGATACTTATGCAAAATATCTTGCATTGAGTAAAAAACATGAAATGTAGGAAATTGAATCACCTTTCCGAATATATAACTTTTATGTATCAAAAATTTGCATAGCTATGTCAAATTTCATTCTTCCTAACAGGCACTTTTTATTTTTCAGGGAAATTATAAGGTATATGTTTTTGTGGGTGCAGCCTTTGAGGGCCTAAATGATCGAATCAAGCTACAAAAATTGACATCCATGTAGAGAACCCATAGCACTAGTGCGGAACTATTTTTTGAAAATTAAATTAGTAATTTTATAATATTTTTATAATTTTCTAAGTGAGAAAACCTTGAAAATGGTACGTGTTTTGTGGGTGCAGCCTTTGAAGGTCTTAATGCAAAAATAATGAAATGGGGTTTTGATAGAACGTTGAGGTTAGTGTCTTCTTTTGCACCATACAATTTTTGTTTGAAGTGATCAAGAATTGAAAAATTTATAGAAGAAACACTAACAGTGTGTTTTTTGAGTTGAGGAGTAATGACAGAAGATA
>LPNX010517674.1:3512-17874 GCA_001517045.1 Pseudotsuga menziesii
TTGTTTTTCCTTGGGGAAAGCATAAATGGAGAAATCCCCTCAACTTCCTTAGAGATAGAATTAACACCAAAAGTGAAACCCAAAAATAGTAAGATGATTTCTCGACAACAATAACCTCCTTCTTCCTTGCTCCAGTGTCTTTCTCTTCCTCAGCTATGTGCTACAACTGAGTGTGAGTGAGTGTGTGATAAATAGAGAGGATAGCTCTCTATTAATACTAATTCTTGACTTGAGTAAACCCAACTAGGGCTGACTTCACTAGGTGAGTCTAATAACCCTAGTGCCTCAGAACTGCGGGTACTTTAACCCTTAGACAATAGGAGGGTTACCCACCTTGACTTGAAATGACTTGTTTACATTATAGAAACTCCTGATAGAAATCTCGGGGCATGACATGACTTAAGTACATTACAAATACATCCTGGAATAAACATCGGATTACAATACATAAGAAATACAAGTGAATACATTCCCAATTTACAATTACATCAACACTTTGCTAATCTCAAACAGGCTCTGACTCACTCACCCATGATACACCCCCCATATTATTCAAAGGATTTTCTCTTATACATTGTTTCCTCCACTACTACCATTGCTATGGTTTTGGTGCAGAAGAATCCCAACGGTCAAGGGCATGTGATATACTATGCTAGTAAGAATCTCATGGATTCTGAAACTCGATACTCATGCGTGGAGAAATTAGCATTGGCCACGACCATTGCTATTCAGAAATTTTGTCACTACATTTTGCTCCGCACAACCACCATATTGGAAGATCAAAACACCCTATGTATTACAGCCTGACTCGTCAGGTGCTCGGGGGAAAATTTTCCTAATGGATAGTCATCCTACAAGAGTTTGATCTGGAATTTTCCAAAGCTACGTCAAAGAAATCCTTGGTCTTTGCTGCGCTAATGTGTGATCTTCCCTGTTCTTCGACAGAATCTGAGCCCAATGATTCATTCCCGGATGAATTCCGATTCCTGATAATCACTTATGTCCCATGGTATGGATATTTTCTCATTTATCTCCAGACGCAAATATTTCAGCCCACTGTATCCCGTGACAATCGTCACCGTATCCGTCACCATGCAAAATACTACCTCATTATGAATAACACTTGTATAGACATGGTATCGATTATGTTCTCCGGCGATGCCTTACCCACAAGGAAGATGAACAAGTTTTGAATGACTTCCACTCTGGAGCATGTGGTGGTCATCTATATGAAATAGCTATAGCCTAGAAAATCCTTCACGCTGGCTATTTCTAGCCTTCAATCTTTAAAGATTGTCATGAGGCTGTTAAGAAATGCTCACCCTGCCAACAATTCTATCCGAAAAAGGACACCCACCCTGCTCAATTACACCCTATCATTGTCGTTGGCCCTTATTCCAAATGAGGGATCAATTACATGCATTGTAAGCCTACCTCAGTCGGGGGGCATGGTTACATCATCGTATATGTTGATTATCTTACAAAATGGGCTGAGGCTATGCCTACATATGCAGAGGACGGTAAGGATGCCGCTCTCTTCCTGTTCAATCATGTGATAGCAAGATTTAGAGTCCCGCAGTCCATATGTATGAATCACAGATCACATTTCTGCAATCAAATGATGGAGGAATTAAGTGCAAGCTAGGTTTTCATCATGAAAACGCAATGCCCTATTATCCGAAAGATAATGGTCAAGTCGAGGCCATTAACAAAGTTTTGAAAACAATGCTTCATCGAATGGTTGGAGACCATAAATCCAACTGGCACCATATTCTTTTCTCTGCTCCTTGGGCTTACAGGAGTTCAGTAAAAATAGCTACTAGTTTTACACCCTTCCATCTTGTCTATGGACTAGAAGTTGTCTTGCTTATTCAATGTCAAATTCCCTCCTTGAAACTTGCCATTTAACTTCTCCCAGACACTTCTGCATAGGAAGAAATATTTCTCTACTTGAACAACCTTGAAAAAACTAGAAGAGATGTTGCCTTAGCCAATGAGGCACATAAGAAACGCATCAAGGCGCAGTATGACAAATCTGTCCAACCTCGTGACTTTAACGAAGGTGACCTAGTTTTAACCTATGATCAAAGACATGACAAACTAGGGAAAGGGAAGTTCGAATCCATGTGGTACGGTCCTTTCGTTATTTCCAAAGTTCTATAGAAAGGGGCCTATGAGCTCGTGGACTATGATGGAATCCCCTTAGGACAACCTCGTAATGGGTTGTACCTGAAGAGATACTATTCCTAGATATTTCTTGTATAGTACCTTGTATATATGTATATTACTTGAATTTTTAGTGTGCTTAAGTATTTTCAATATGGTTTTGAGTTTAGTGTCTGTATTTGTTTATACCATGTTTTGTTCGTGCAGAGCAGTTGTATTTCTACGACTTCGGTGATGGTGCTTTCCCCCACACCTTGAATCTTGCCTCAGCTGCTTGGGTTCTCTATTCCCTAGTTTACGATTTGGTCAGTTCAGGAGCGGTTTGTATTGGTCCCTCTACCAACAATATCACCGAGTATCAAGCAGTCATAGGTCTTCTAACTAAAGCTTCCTCCCAAGATGTTCGTAACTTGGTAGTTTTGATGGACTCACAACTAGTGGTTTGTCATTTAAACCATGTCTATACCATCATGAATCTGGTGCTTCTTCATCTCTTCTGGAGGGTATTTTTATTGGAGAGGTCATTTGAAGCTATTACCTATAGGCATATCCCTAGGTAGGGTAACGCAGTTGTCGATTCATTGGAAAATTACATCCTAGATTGGCATATTGCCCATTCATGACGTAGAAATCAAACATGGTTCACTGTAAATAAACTGTAAAAGACATGTAAAACTCATGTAAATATATTTTCCATTTGAGACACATAAACACAAAAAGTAGAAGTTTGTATATATATATATATAAGTGTTTTACAAACAATAGGTCACGAGACCTCATCTAAAGTGCTCAGGATTTCAGGAATAAAATCATCATACAAAAATCCTGAAGCTATCTATCATGTTTTAGTAATACATCATGCGGCGTATCATCTAGTAATGCTCATGGTAACACACAACCTCCTGGCCTACTCAACGTATTGGTCTACTGAAATGACCTCGTACTCCTGCAGTGGGCCTCTAGTACCTCTAGCTCCCCTATCACATCATAGACCTGTGGAACAAAATGAGCTCTGGCTCGGATGTCTATTGGGGAGGATCCCCCAGGTCATATTTCTTTGACATCTACATGAAAACATTTAAGTATCATTACTGCACATAAAAAATATAAAACATTAAAACATAAAAACACTATTTCCAATTTTAGGGTTTTTGTTTCTTACCAATGTCGCCCCACTGTGCACCAGGTGGAAGCGGTAGATCAGGGTCACCCCTGAATTCAGTACCTGCATATGTGTAGTCATCAACCATGAGGATCTGGTCTCTCAACCATCAGAAAATGGGTCTCCAAACTTTACCCTGCCCCTACCTGCTCCTGTGCAAGTCATGATCTGAACCCACCTCAGCATACGAGGGTCTCTCACCCTCAACTCTGTGAATACTACCTGGGGTCTCAGTTGGGGGACCCTCTCAAAAAATAAACATGCTAAAATGGATATGAAACTGAACTGCTTCAACTCTCCCTGCCAACACTTGGTCAACTGATCTTTGAAAACCAGTAGTAGAGCCTCCGCCCAGTTGAATATTGTGGGTGTCATAGCCTCTATAGCATAGAGCATATGTGCTCTAGATGCCTAATGAACCCCTTGGATCCCCACCACTCTCTACATGGTAAATAAGACTGTGTGAAGAGGGGCATCCACCACTACTTTTATAGGTATTTTCTTCCATAATGTTTTGGTCCTGGGAATACAATGGCAATTTATTAATTCCTGGGTGGTGATGTCCCCTCCATAGGAACCAGTCAAAGAGATGGGAGCACCCCGTCTCGATAGGCCTATCAAGAATTAGATATCTTCTACTTCAATTGTCAATACATGAGTACCCACCTAGAAATACTATTGCTCTAGATTCCACATATGGAGAATATGCTCCAATAAATGCTCATGTGACACTATGCTGGGTATGCGGAAAAAATTTAGAAGACCACACAGTCCCTCAACATGGCTATACATCCCATGTTTCTTTTGGAAAATGCATCATCGTTATCATGTTGCCTCTCTTTTCAAATAACCTGTTTTGACCAATGGAAACCTGCCAAAAACAATCATAAGGCTAATTAGAAACATCATCAACCTTTCAAATCATCAAAAAATAGCTAATTTTCCTTGTACATATGTTTTTCTTTACCCACAGTCGGCACCGCCTGAGTCTCATTGATGATAGGCAGTGGCACTGCCTGAGTGAAGTGTTTTAGTCACGGTTCTTGTGAGGTGCCACTTATCCCGCAAGGGATAAGAGTGGTTCCCACATTCAAGGTTTTAGGGCTCGCTCAAACTGCCCAAAACACCCCCAAAAATAAAAAATTAACGCATGAAATGAAAGAGCAAGGATCAATCTTTTACTTGGAACGGGCGATGTGTAAATCTGACGGTAGATGCTCCTAGAATCACCAACTAAAAATCTGACCAAGAAACTTCTCCAAAGGCTCTCCACTATAGGTAAATGGTAAAATGTTTTGTTTTTTACTATTTACATAACTTTTATAAGCATTCTAGGTTTTGGCATGTCATAGTTTTGTTTTTAAAATCATTTATTACAAGAAAACTATTAGTCATGATCCTTTAATGTCGTTTATTGGAGAAGTTTTGACAGATGTTGCAGGATAAAGAGCGGTAGCAATGAAATTTTTTGGGAGTTTGTTTTTGACTTTTTTGTACTAACATAAAATGGAAAAAGTCTTTGAGCATTTCTTGCGACACTTTGGTCATGCTCTCAAAACTTAGCATCAAAGGTCTAAGTCCTTTTCTGATTCTTTTCAGACTCATAAAAACCCTTATCATGAAAAGATACCTAATGGAGTCTTCTTTAAACTCTTTTCGGGCTCCTTAAATATGAAAAGATTGTCGAATTATCTTGTCTTCTTCACGCTCGTTAAAGCACTTGAAGAGTTGTTCATCTGAAGATAGGTTATCAATTTTTTGGTTCATATGAACTATTTACAAAAAAGGACCCTATGGAGTCTTCTTCCATGGTCGTTCAGACTCTCTAAACATGAACAATACCGAGTTAACTTTCATTGGACTCGTTAAAATAAACATTGAGAGACCCTCTTTTGGGAACAAACCTCTCCTCTCTCAGGTTTGTAAAAGGTATGAGTTTGGACTTGTCTTCGGGTGAGCTACAATGAGTGTTTGTTACCCTATTTGAACTCGTAAAAATGAAAAGAGGCACCCATCAACCATGATGGGGAAATTAAGGGAAGGGAATCATTTTTCAAATAAATGGCAGTTTGTCGTTACCTTTGAACATGGAACTTGTCTACATATCATTTCAATCAATTGGGTATCTAGCTGATTTCCATGACGATACAATTTCATGAGTCATGTCACTCCTTTGAGTTTTTCAAAGGAATACATTGTATACCGTTGCACTGTGTGTTTGTCTGGTCTAGTCATGCTGCCAAGTCTTTTGTCATGTTGCCCGATGTTCAAAGGAAAGTTTAAAAAGTTTACCTTTGTTGTCAAAACAGTCTTTGTGTCAATACTTTTGAGTTAGTCTTATGGTTACCTCATTCACATGATTCCATAACTTTGTTCCAAGTTTCATGTCATCGATGTGGGATTCATCATGGCCCTCCTTCGACGAGACTATTCCTGTTGACATCAACTCATCATTTGAGAAATAGTCTTAGAAAAAAATTTAGTACCTTGAGATCTGTATGCCTCAATGACAGATTCTCTCGCTCTCGACATAGGTTCACATCATTTACCTTTGATCGATAGAATCGACTGTGTGTTCAACATCAATACATCTATTCACACTCAGTATATTGTACTAGGGTACCTTGGGAATCATTGACATCAATGGTGATATCCCTTGCACTTGTTAACGATTCACATCATTGGCTGGTAATCAAGTGGTTTCTACCATGTTTGACTTCAGAACAATGTAATCACATGGATAGAATCGTACTTTGTGGAAAATGAGATGAAGACCCTGTTTACTTGTTTAGCACTTGTTGTTTTCCCTAGGTTGTGATGGAGTTTTTGTATGTCTAGCATGGATCCACATTTGTATGGTCATGGCTATGCTCAAAGTTGCATCTGTATGACATAGATCTAGGTTGTATGTCTCGTACCTATTTCCAAGTTTGAGTCCTCTATCACATAGATCTACGTTGTATTCTAGTAGCCATGGTTTTTTATTCCTCTCATGGATTTGCTTTGTAGTGGTATGCAGCCATGAGTTGGTTACATTTGTCTATAAGTCAAAAATATTGATGTATTGTAGATTCCTACTCGACGACACTCTCCGATCAAGTTGACTCTTACCTTGAAGTGACAACTTGTTCTCTCAAAGCCTCGCTTATTGTATCTCTCTAAGACTCATGCTTTGGGGGGCATTATGTTATACCAAAATCATGTCACCAACATGTGATGAAATCCTTAACACCTATGTTTTCCCTAAATCCCAAACTTGGATTGGAAACATGCTCTGGATGTCAATTCTACATGAAAAACCCTAGCACCGCTTTTTTCCTTTAGCTAATGAGCGGTACCTTATTCAGCACCACTTGAGTCATGTTATAGATAAGCGGTGCAACCACGTATGTGCTTTGTTCTTGAAGCAGTTCTTACCTACACCACTCTGTCATAAGGGTGTATCAATGGTACCCTTGGTAAAAGGTGAAAAAAAGAAGCTTCACAAAGCTTCTAGATCAAAATATTTGTGGATAGCCTTATCCCTACTCACCTGGGTTGGTTGAGATCAAGATCCCTCTTTGTAGGATGTCTTATCCACCTCACCCACCAATATCTCAACCATACCTATCCATTTGAGTCTTATAAATACAAGCTCACATCCATGGTTGAGGGAGAGAACTGAATGGTAATGTTATGCTGTTGAATTAACTATCTAGCTCAATCCATTGGAGAGCACAAGAGAGCAAGTTGGAGCTATCGGGGATGAGGTGTTTGTCTTTTGGAGGAGTTTGTCAACACTAAGGCAATGGTTGTAAGCTTATTCATTGATTTATTAATGCAAATATGATTTCCGTCCCACATATCTATTGTACTAATCTCACATGTATATGTTACTGGATTCCTTAGTCACTAGTATGAATGTGTAAATAATGTTATGGTATCTTTGATGTTCTTTTTTGTTTGACATGTTCCACAGGTACACAGGTTTGTCATCAAAGCATTATTCCAGGTGTTTACAACATTCAGGGAAGTTTTTCACCCTTTGTTGTTCACTTATTTGTTCTGGATCTGAACCATTAAGACTAGAGGAACAACTTCTATCTGCAGAAGGTGCAATATTCCTGACAACAATCCTAACCATGTGATAAATTGGGATGTGATTCAGGTGGAACCCGAGAGAGAGTTCCAAATCGAGCCAATGTACATCCTCAAGAGGAATGTCACAATGCTCCAGAACCGAGCCATAGGGAAGGTAAAAGTGCAATGGGAGCACTATGGTCCTGAAGAGGTTACGTAGGAGCTGGAGGATGCCATGTGATTGGAACATTCATTTTTGTTCAATTTTGCAGAACACTGAGGTGATGCCAGTGTAGCATTTTTTTCAATTTTGTAAGGCACTAAGTACAGTTCTATTGAAGGGGGAGGGGAATGTAACACCCCAGTTTTGACCCCATTTGCATGAAAGGTATATGATGTATATATTGTAATTAATCATGCTGTGGGGCTATAGGAAAAATCCCCACCATTGATTTATCATTTTATGTTCGGATATTAAAATAGATGTTGATGGTATTTTCTACTAGTCAGGCACATTATAATTTGGACATCATGTAAATATGCAGCTAATTAAAAATACCCACAAGCAGCTATGTCAATGCAACAATAATGAGAAGGGGTATGATTTCCTAAGGATAGGGGGGGGATATTCAAACCTTGGGGGCCAATGGGGAAAATCCAAATGTCAAAGGGGGAACCCATCAAAACTGTTAAGTACCTTTCTTTTCTTATTCACCCAATCATTTATTATTGCTAGAAGTTGGTTGAGTTGGTTATTGCATGGGATGGGCAAGGTATGATAGCTAAAATTTGAATTGGAGAAGCCATCATTTTTGGGGAAATGCGTTTTGACTCCTTGGGCAAGTAAAAACCCAAAAAAGTATGCCATTCTACCATGCTTTGATGTTTTCATATTTTCCTCACCATTTTTCCTACACATGAGCTCTCTCAGGAATTCAGAACTTCATGTGTTTGAAACCATTCATGTTTTTTGTTGTTACCTCATTTTGCTCAGGATAGGAAATCGTTTTGGGTGATTATAAGTGCTTGAGTTCCCTTCCCCACGTTTTTGCTCCATTTTCACCCATTGTTCCAAGATGGAAATCATTTTCTGGAAATGCCTAGTGAGGGGGAGAAGAGACCCATGATTTTGGTTGTTGTTAAGTAGGGATGGTTTTGAGGAACCATACTTATTAAAAAGTGTATAAATGTTGACAAATGTTACCAATTCTTAAAACGACAACTATAAAATGTTTGGCGATAATTTTGAAAAAATATTTTAATTTCTAGGGATTTTATATCATTTATATAATAATTTGGTGATTTTTAGGGTGAAAAAATTTTACCCCATAAAAATTGGACGAAACAGGGCTTCAAAATATGAAAAATGGTGAATATTTTTTTGTAGAAAAACATGGAAAAATATCCCATGAGATAAATTTCGCCCCTAAAATTATATCCGTTGTTGAGTCCATTTTGGCCACGTTAGGGCCAAAACATCCCTGGAAATCGAATTGCTGTTACAGAACTATTTGACCCATTGTTTTTGTTTCCCAAATTGTTTATGGAAATCGAATTGCTGTTACGGAACTATTTTCATATTTTCCTCACCATTTTTTGTTGTTAGGGCCATTTTTCCTAGTGTGTGCAGGAGCATCACAGACAGAGCTAGAGGGCTCGCCTTCTTCTTTGCATGCGTTGAATAGCACTGGTAGGGAAGGCATAGCCCAAGGGACTGCGTAGCAAAGAAGGGGATTCTTCCTTGTGTTGGGTGGTGTAGATGTTTTAGAAGTCAGGCTAGTTCTGGTGCAGGTTTCCATAGGTCTTTGGTTGAGTGCACTAGCTTAGAAGCCAACCTTTCTAACTCCTTCATAGCTTGATAAACCCAACTGTGTTGGATTGGATGAGTTTTGTGTATCCTTGGCTACGTGTGAGCCTGCTAGTGTTCCCCTTATTCCTTGTGGAATCATGCCCAAATTTGGTGTGGCAGTGTTGCCGAGACATTGATGAGAAAACTGGACTATGGCTAGGTGGAACGTTGCAGCGACATAGCTGGTTGTGGGACAACCTACTGTTAAGATAAGTATTCTTGTCTATCTCATCTTTTCAATTGTAATTGATTCTTAATGAAAATGATAAACATGTTAAATGATGTAAATGAATGAACTTTCTTCCGATGTTTGATAATCATCTATGCATCTATGTATGTTTAATTCCCATGCATTTTTATATCATGTTTAGGAGGCTAGTTTACCCAGAATAGCTAGCAGCTATGTTTAGTTGCATCCTCTCCACCGAGTAGAGGGGTGGGGATGTGACAATACAACTTTCATGGAATAAAGATAATCTCATCCAAGGAGTATATTAAAATTCGAGGGACCTTGGAATACCATAACATAAATACAGATATTTTTCCCTCGTAAGGTGATAGGAAAATGAGGAAGGATCCCTAAAGGTCTAGTAGGTATTCTATTAAAATATATTATATTAATGGAAGCTGGCACAAGTTGAGGAGAACCTATATCTTGCAAAGAAGTTGAGGACATAATACTTACAAAATCCCCTTCATCAACAATAGTGCAGGGAATACTTCCAGTAGCAAGTCACAAAAATATTTGGAAATGAACACTCGAATGAAGACATGATTATGTTAGATTAATCCAATAAAAGGAAATAATCTCATTACTTGGAGAGGGTTCTATTGAAAGAAACAAGATTTCCCCTTGCATAGAAAAATCCAAACTGAATACAAAAACTTTATATGTTTTCATTTGACTCTCAACTGGAAGAGAGGGACAAGATGAAGACTGTGCCAGAGTGACTGCTTCATTCTTAACACTCTTGGGTGAAAGAATGGGATAGGGTGAAGAATGCATTGGCTCAACCACTTTAATTTCACTCTTGAAAGGAAGATTGGGATGAACTACAAGTTATTCACTCTCTAAAGAAAGAGTAGGATTAGCCGAGGATGAAACTAGATCGACCACTTTCTCAACCAATGTGAGGTGAAGGGACAACTTACAGTAACTTGTTGGAAGCCATTGGTGAGGAGCAATAATATCTTCCGACAACTTTGAAGCTTCATCCATATGAGGAAAAAGGTAACTAGGGTTCATGTCCTTACACAGCAAGCAAAGATTTCTAACTTTTCTTTTTTGACTCTGACCACAACATCACTAGTTGATGGGGTATCATCAGTATGATGACTAGAGGCTGATGAAATGAGGTGTTACGAGCCATGAAACCACACTTCTAAAACTTGGGAAATACCAAGACAATCCTTTATAAGGTGATCACCCTTACAAATAATGTAATGCAATTTTGGCTTACGAGTTGTTTTGGTAGGTATTTCAACAATCTCGCTTAGAAGAGTAGTTGGTTAAGAATCGTTCAATAGTTTTCCTTTATTCTTCTTAATATTCCTTTTCTTCGTATTCTTATTCATTTGATTACTAGTACTAAAAATTTGAACATGAGGAGATGGATAAAGGGGAGAAGACACATCTGGTGAAGAAGGTGGAAGATTCATAGGAGGTTGGTGTTCTCGTGAAGGATAATTAACATCTGAGACTCAAGTTGGGATTGGAATCACCGGGATAGAGAATAACCATATAGGTAATCCTATAGTCAATCGGGGAAGAATCAAGGTGGCCATGAGAGGAGGACCAAAATTTCCAAATGAAGGAAAAACAAAAGGTTCCCCTTAAGGAGGGACCTCTTGGTTGGTAGTAGAAAAAGGAATAGCCATAGCTATATAATAAAGCTATCTCTCTTTCTAAGAATTTTAATTGTACAAGAAACACGTGCTACTCAAACTAAAGAAACAAACAAAAATGTTAAAGGAGTGGATAAAGAGTCAAGATCCTTATGGGATTTTTCAAACCATCACAACTCACAATATACCGTAGGGTCCTATAGTAGAGCGTGACAAGGGGGATTAGGACCATACCCTTGCCTCAATACCCGACTACCTAGACAGTACGTGCATATTAATATCCACGATTGTTGTTCTCAATGTATTGCGACAATAAGGTGACCAAAGGGGTTTTCTCAGATGGTCTCAGGATCCCTAAAAGTGTCTCCTGATATACTTCAGGTACGTGGGAACATAAATCCGTAATAGTGTTGTCTAATGCACAACTGTACAAAATGGGCCTCCCTATATATCATTGAGTACGTGAATTATTTTTCTATATACATCAAAGGGTATGCAAAAGGTCATTTGATATACCAATGTGTATGTGGAAGAACCACACGATCCCCATGATGCAGTGTAGGAAATAAATGACAACTCATATGCTTAAAAATGCTAAAACACATCTCTAACCTATCACACCTTACTAAATATTCTAACCTAAACCAACACTTTAGTTTATCTTGTACAGTTAAGTGAATACATGGAAAGGTGGATGTGACTCAAAACCATACACGTATGAGTATGCAAGTCTTTTTTTTCAATGAAAACTATATATGGAAAGGAGAGAGATATTTTCTTTTCCCAAAAAAAATATTAAAATATAAACACAATATTTCAATCACCCATACAATTCAACACTCAAATTCTAATGAAATCAAGCCAAAACAAAAACATGCTCACGAAAATGAAATCAAGTTTTCCAATTCCGATGAATACTATCTATAGAAAGGAAGAAGAGGTTTAAAACAAAGAAACAATTGTAAAATCCCATGTAATAAACATAAACTCTTCTTTGAATGAAAATAGAAGATAAATAAAAGAGAGTGCAAAATATACGATTCACTGTGACACTCCAAAAATATGAAGAAACAAATATGGGAATCAAGATTCACTGTGACACTCATACTATATTTAAAAAACACAAAAATATATTTAAGAATCAAATATCATAATGGAGTACAAAGAACTTACCTGGTACCATGGGTTTTTGGCTTGCACGATAGTATTGGCAGCTTGGAACTGCTCCTTGCAAACAGATATAGAGCGGTGGCACTTCTCTATGTACACAAGAAAAAAGTGGTGGCATTGCAGGTTACTTTAATCAAAGATGTGGTGGCCACACTTAATATTCAACCAACGTGCAGTGGCCCAAATTGATATTTGAAACACAAAAAAAGTGAAAAACAAAATGTGTTAGATCTTGAAAAATGAATCCAAATCTTACCGAGAGATAAGAGCATAAATAATTAGAGGCAAGAAGAGGAAGATCTATCAACTTCAAGACAAATATATCAAATTAACAAGAAGATCTATCAATCGAAATTGAATATGAATATTTCAGCTTACTACAAGACCAGGAATTTGATTTCCCCAGCATAGTGGCCACTTTTGTTAGAGGAAAATATCATCCAATGCAAACAAAGGTTGTTTTTCCAGTCTGAATGATTCGGATCTAGAATAAGGAATAGTGGTGTCTTAGACCAAGGAAAATAAGGGAATAGACCTAATTTATCCATTTTTTTCACTTCATACCTTGGAGGATTAGAGAAATCTATGGGATATTCATCTGATAAAATGATGGTGATGATAATTAGGTGTAATGGGGCTATGACCTACATTCCATCCTACGTCCCATCGTCCACCGCACCCATTCCTTCAAATTATTTTCTCATGTTGAACCCTCCTTATATCCCGCACAGTCCCTTGGGAAGTAGTTCTCCATATAATGATGTTGTCCCTTCATCAGCTGGTACAATTGTATCTGGGGGTTACATGCCTCCTCATGTATCTTGGGCGAAACTTACCTATCAATATTATAACTATGGTTACATGGAATTGTTGGAACCCCAAAAAATCCCCCATTTTTGCAATAAATAAAGGGGTTGTAATGACCCTTTTTTAAAATTTATTAAAATGCCCAATTTCCCAAATTTTCACAATTTTGGCTCTTGACTTGTTTTGATGTCTAGACCTCCAAATTGACTCAAATGCTTCCAACTTTTCTCTGAAGGTACATGACTGATAATATAACTTAAATATAATTCTCATGTATATTTTTTTACCTCTCAATTACTTCTGAAAACCTATTTAATGTTCTGTTCAAAGTAGGAGTCTTTACTAGCAAATTTGGGCTCCAATTCCCCCTGGGTAATTGTCGGAAATGGCTTCACAAATTATCCCAAAGTCACTTGAATTTATGAAAAAAGTATCGATATGTGTAAGGGACCTTTTAAAATTCTCATATGCATCATTTTTCAGTTTATACAAGCTTTTATGACTCTTTCCAAAACAACTCCCAAGTCACAATTTCGATCCTTGGGGAAAATACACCAAATCTTCTCCCAATGCAATAAAAATGAGTAAAATGGATTCCAATGCTTAATTACTAAACATTATAATTTAAATATACATTATTTATAGTCCATACATAATATATTTATCATATATACATTCCTCCATTCGAAATAGTAAGCATTACCATGGCATATATCAAAATAGAGTGGAAATGGTCATTGTTTGCTCATCAAAAGTAATTTTGACATACAACTCTTGGGAATTTCGACTTGAAACTTTGTAATAATTAATAATATATAATATTTAACTTCTTACAATCATAAATGGGCAATTAAAGGCTCTCCCAATTTTAAATCATCAGCATTACAATGGTTCATAACAAGATAGTGGGGAAATGACACTATTTCTTCATTGTTCAACATGTTTACATGAATTATTTTGGGTATTTACACCTGAGAGTATTTTTAATGTGAAATATAGATAATATACATAAAAAAATAAGATAATGGGCATAAGAATATTCCAAAAAGAGATCAATAGCTCACCCAAAGTGCAATCCCTCCATTGGCATGAATATGGTGTGAAAACTAGAAATAGTTGAGAGAGAGTGCTGCAATAGAAGAATACACATGATTTCCTATAGCTTACACCTGCAAATAAGACTCCATTAAATATCCATGAAATACCTGATTGGCCTTTCCAAACACCAACTAGGATGGGAATCTTTCACCCTCGAAATTGGCTTAAGCAAGAAAACTAGTCATCCACTAGCTCTCACAATTCAC
>LPNX010517674.1:17909-57817 GCA_001517045.1 Pseudotsuga menziesii
TAGCTGATCCATATATTTTATAAAAATTATTGGTATTCTAAGGTTCCAAATCCATCCATAAACCAAATCCAAGTCGAATTGGTGTGGCTGCTCATGCTATGTCATGTGGCCTCTCTCTTCACCTTCCCTCTTCTCCCAAATTTGAGTAGGAGCCTCTTGGCCTTCTCCAACTCCCAAATTCGAATTCTAAGATGCTCTATTCAGTATTGAAATTTCTGTATGTCAATATTTCAGCCTTCATATCTGACTTGTGTGATAACTATCATAGAATCTCCATCATTGGTGTCATAGATGTCATAAATGTAAGGGGAATCTAGCCAAGTGTCCATGAAACTCCCATTTGGCTCTTCCTCTCCCATGTAAGTTACAATCCATCCAAAATTATACCTATGAAGTATATGTACAATTATATTAACCTCATAATCCATCCAAAAGTATTATACTTTTCATATATTCAAATTTGCAAGAGAAAGATACCATTTAACATAGGAATTCTAGCTAGTGTGGGACCCATAGTCTCCATGTGTCTTGATGCTCCATTGTCACTTCCATTTTCTTCTTGTATTTATTTAATAAGATACATTATTAAATATTTATCCCATTCTAATGTATAAACATCATTTATTATCCCCCTTATTCCAAATATCAAAGCTGCCACCCCTAACCTAGGAAACTAGTGATTTTTCTCCTTGGTAATTGTTTGACTTTTAGCATCCATTTGATAACTTTCATGAATATGGAAAATGTGATTTGTCCATTGTGACCCAATTCAAAATTTGGTACATTAAAAATCCTCCCTTCCTAATATTTCTTGTCCTCAAGCAATTTCAAACATGGTTGTTGAAGAACCTGCTTTATGTATGATTCTTTGAAGTTGCCACTGAGCTGCCCACCTTGAGTGTTTGAGATTTCATGAAGATTTCATAGAGGAACCACCATGCTTGCTGCTGCACTACTCTGATTAACATAAACTTATTAAGTGGGGAATCCATCTCCCATACTACTTGTTTCCAAAATAATTTGAAATCAATGGGACTAAACACTATACCAGGGTCCCATTGCTTGCATTGCACTCCAATAATTAACAGTGCTCTCCAACCCATACCATTTGGAAACAGAAGTCCTAGATCCCATTTTATTGTATGCATTATTCCAAACATAATGATTGAATAATATGTATTATCAAAGTATATAACAACATAATAAGAATGTACATCAAGGAGGTGCCTCACCAAGAAATCATGAAAGTGCTTATACCTCCTAGGGAGTATACTACCATTTTCCAAGTGCATACATGCTTCAAGTGACCAATAAAATATCCTCCAATGACATAGGTGAGAATCCCATGTCCTATAATGCTGCTCCCAAAGAATGTAATATGCATAAATATAATAATCGTCCATTTTTTCTTTCATCCAAGAAGTGAATGAAGAACCTCCACCAAAATATGAACCAAATAAGGAGCAAATAAAACATGAAGACTTCAAGTGTCTCAAAGAAGTCTCATCAATACACCCATGAATATGTATATCACCATGAAATAATAGAGGATGTTACTGCCAATAATAATGTTCCTTAATCATATCCCTCTTCACCCAAGTGTTGGATGAAGTTCCTCCAACATCAAATAGACTAGGAAAGGAGCAAGGAAAATCATGAGTCTCCAAGTGACTCAAGTGGACATCATAGGTGCACCCATGTAGATGTGTATAATCATAATGTAAAAAAGCATGCTTCTGAAAATTTGAATAAGAGTGTGCTCCAACCATTTCATCATAAAAAATAAATATAGGAGTTCCATACTCCTCATGTGGCATTATCAAAAAGAAACCTTTCACCCATACTTCATTAGGATGACTGCTGCAAAATTTAGAAGTGTAGGATGTAGGAGAAAGAACCAACTCACCTAAATGATTAGTAAGTCAAAAATTTTCATAATGTGAGGTATCCATAGGGGTAGGATTATTCACCTCCCTAGAAAATGCAAAAATTTTCTCATGGGTTGGTTCCAAGGTGGTGGAATTATGAACTTCTTCAAAAATTGTGTAACCATTTTCAAGAGGCAACTCAAGTTCCTCTTCCACCATTGCTAGTGATTGTATCTCATCACTATAATCCTCAAGCACATCAAGAACCTACAATTTTTTGTGTTTATTATGATCCATCATGTCATGAGAGTCCTCCAAGCAATCTACCTTATGAAAATCTGAAACATCGGAGGAAAAACAAGTGTCTTGCAACTTTTCAAGAAGTTGCTCATTTTGAATTGTGAGCTTATCAATAACTTCATTATTATTCAAGTAGGATTCATGTAACCATTCAATAATCTCAATGAAATTTTTTCAATAAAAAATCAAATACATGAAATTACCTTTGATGTTGCACATTTCTCTTTGGATATTCTCCATGTCTTCAAGGAAGGATGGATCCTCCAAGGAAGTAGCTCTCCAACAAGAATTTGATACCAATGCTTGAGTGTCATGGAGTATTCTAAGGGCCTCTTGTATCTTATTTTAATTAATATTTAAGGACCCTTAAAGAAAATTAGGCTCTTGCAAATGAACCTCCTCATCTTCTTCCTTCTTGCTTGGACCAACTTCATGAAGCTCAAGTGGTGATGGCGAAGTTGATCTTGTTTCTTCTTCAACTGCTACAAGGTCTTCATTTTCATGTTTGATGGAATTTTGGCTTGCACCAAAATTTTGAAATCTGATATCTATGTCACCAACATCGAGTTGTGAGCACCCATGAGTAGGTACTCCTTCATAGTTCAAGAATCCATCAGTAGATGCTCTTTGTTTCATTTCCAAGGTAGCATGTGTCTAAAAATTATCTTCAGTATTTTCAATAAAAAATTATTCATACTCATGTGATGTCTCTTAATATTTTTTAGAGACACTTGGGAGTGAATTTTGATCATATTCATGTACTAATTATTCTACTCCACCTATTTCAGAACTAGGTGGTTCATGGGTCCCCTCCTTTTTCTCCTTCAAACAAGCTAATGCATTTTTCTCCTTGGTTTTCTTAAAATCAATATATTGTTCCCAACTTTGGATAGAAAAAAATTCAAATATTTTCATAATATTCTTGGTAATGTCTTCAAATATCGGTTCCATGCTTCTTATTATCCCCTCACCATCATATGAGGTTCTCTTTTCATGCCTAGTCATAATTTCCAAAAAATTGCCTTCTTCTCCTACTTTTTTTTCCCTCTTCAACAAAAGCACTTTTGGTTTCAATATATAATGGTAGCCACTAAATTATTGTACTCATAAATATCAGGCCACATCAAGTGCCAAGATCATGCTTTGATACCACTGTAATGACCCTTTTTAAAAATTTATTAAAATGCCCAATTTCCCAATTTTTCACAATTTTGGCTCTTGACTTGTTTTGATGTCTAGACCTCCAAATTGACCCAAATGCTTCCAAAATTTCTCTGAAGGTACATGAATGATAATATAACTTAAATATAATTCTCATGTATTTTTTTGACCTCCCAATTACTTCTTAAAACTTGTTTAATTTTTTGTTCAAAGTGGGAGTCTTTACTAGCAAATTGGGGCTCCAATTCTCCCATGGATAATTGTCGGAAATGGCTTCACAAATAATCCCAAAGTCACTTGAATTTATGAACAGAGTCTGGGTATGTGTAAGGGACCTTTTAAAATTATCATATGCATCATGTTTCAGTTTATACAAGCTTTTATGACTCTTTCCAAAACAACTCCTAAGTCACAATTTCGACCCTTGGGGAAAATGCACCAAATCTTCTTCCAATGCAATAAAAATGAGTAAAATGGATTCAAATGATTAAGTACTAAACATGAGAATTTAAATAAACATTAATTACATTCCATACATCATATATTTATCATATATACATTCCTCCATTCTAAATAATAAGCATTACCATGGCATATATCAAAATAGAGTGGAAATGGTCAATCGTTTGCTCATTAAAAGTCATTTTGACATACAAATCCTGGGAATTTCGACTTGATACTTTTTGAGAATGAATAAAATATAATATTTAACTTATTACAATCATAAATGTACAATTAAATTCTCTCCCAATTCAAAATCAACAACATTACAATGGTTCACAACAAGATAGTGGGGAAATGACACTATTTCTTCATTGTTAAACATTGTTTACATGAATTATTTTGCGTATTTCGACCTTAAAGTATTATAAATGTGAAATATATAGAATATACATCATAAAATAATATAATGGGCATAATAATATTCCCAAAAGATATCAATAGCTCACCCAAAGCGCAATCCCTCCATTGGCATGAATATGGTGTGAAAATTGGAAATAGTTGAGAGAGAGTGTTGCAATAGAAGATTCCAAATGATTTAATATAGATTACACCTATAAATAATAATCCATTAAATCTCCATGAAATAGCTGAGTGGCCTTTCCAAACACCAACTAGGATGGGAATCTTTCACCCTCGAAATTGGCTTAAGCAAGAAAACTAGTCATCCACTAGCTCTCACAATTCACAAATGAGAAAAAGCTTCTTATCATGGCTGATCCCTATATTTTATAAACATTATTGGTATTCTAAGGTTCCAAATCCATCCATAAACCAAATCCAAGTCGAATTGGTGTGTTTTCTCATGCTATGTCATGTGGCCTCTCTCTTCACCTTCCCTCTTCTCCCAAATCTGAGTAGGAGCCTCTTGGCCTTCTCCAACTCCCAAATTCAAATTATAAGATTCTCTATTCAGTATTGACATGTCATTATGTCAGTATTTCATCCTTCATATCTGACTTGTATAATAACTATCATAGAATCTCCATCATTGGTGTCATAGATGTCATAAATGTAAGGGGAATCTAGCCAAGTGTCCATGAAACTCCCATTTGGCTCTTCCTCTCCCATGTAAGTTACAATCAATCCCAAATTAGAACTATGAAGTACATGGACAATTATATTAACCTAATAATCCATCCAAAAAAATTATACTTCCCATATATTCAAATTTCCAAGAGAAAGATACCATTTAACATAGGAATTCTAGCTAGTGTGGACCCCATAGTCTCCATGTGTCTTGATGCTCCATTGTCACTTCCATTTTCTCTTGTATTTATTAAATAAGATACATTATTAAATATTTATCCCATTCTAATGTATAAACATCATTTATTATCCCCCTTATTCCAAATATCAAAGCTTCCACCCCTAACCTAGGAAACTAGTGATTTTTCTCCTTGGCAATTGATTGTCTTTTAGCATCCATTTGACAACTTTCATGAATATGGAAAATGTGATTTGGCCATTGTGACCCAATGCAAAATTTGGGACATTACAGGGGCCCCTATGTAAATTTTGTAAATATTTATCTTTTAGTTTGCCTTCATCTTATTTTAGTTAGTTTGTTTGGAGATTCCATGGATTTCTCTCTTTGATATTCTACTTGTTGCATTGCTTTCTCTTTGAGTGGGTAATTAGCGATTCAATGATCCTTGTCCTATGACTATCTTGGCTTCATTATTTCTCTTCAATGATTGCATGCCCTTGTTTGAGATTTCATGAGATCATTATAAGATTTGATTTACTTTGATATGATCAAGATGTTATTTAGACAACTTCACTCATTTTCAGTGTACACTAAATAAATGAATAAATAAACACTTTAGTAGATCTAGATAAATGCTTAATTTTAACATGATTCATTTAGACATGAAAATAATATGCCTCAAGGTCTAGTGATGAGCACATGACTATCCAATTAAGAAATTTATGATATTTTGAGAGATAATTAATAAGTGTGAGTTTATATTATGTTAAAAATGCATTATTAATACTTAAATATAAAATTTCTTTACAATTTATCTTATGTTGATCATGAAGATTGAAACTATATTTTTAAACATATAAAATGAAAAAGATATTATATGTGTATTAACCCTAAGAGGTACATTTTTGTGCACATTCATCTTAGCATTTTGATTTTATATTAAGACTTATTCATTAGCTATAAATTCATGATAACTTCTAAATGATTAATTATCGTATGAAAATATATTTTAATGTAACCATTCACACATCCAAATGTATTTTACAATGGACCTTTTCCATCAAATGTAATATTCCTTGGTGTTATCTATTAAATCTTTTTTCACTTATAAAATGATTTGAGTTGAGTAAAATGTTTTGATATGAGACTTCTCAAAATTAATCTCTTCTTCTTCACATCTTAATTAAATTTATTTAAATAACCTTTGTGGAAATATATCTTGTAACCCCACGTGAGTGTTTATCCATTAATCACTTATGGATGTTTATGGATATATTTTGGTATAAGTTCAATCCATATATTAAGAAAAAAAGAAAATTCTTATCTTTTAATATTTTAAAAGTTTTTTTTTAATTTTTTTGTGATTTTTTATTTCTTTGAATCATGATTTATTGTTTTGGCTTTTATGATCAGGTGAAATGGTGCATAAGATTTATTGAATAAAAATTAACTCATCAAACAAAAGCTTAAAGCAGATCTGCAACTGTTTATGAAGGAATAAAATTTGAAAACTGGATTGCGCACCAGTAGGGAGATGATTTTGTGTGGTTGATTGTGAGAAAACCGTGAAGAATTAGCTTGAACAGTTGAAAACCCACTTCAAAAATGGGCCTATTTACCTTATTTGGGTGGGATGTTTTGAAAATTGTGAAGGATATGGGATATTTTTGGGCCTTTTTGAACCTAATGTTTCCATAAATTGCTATGCCTGCACCAGTCCTAGAGATGATTTTACATGGCATATTGTGGCCAAACCATGAAGAATCTAGAAACACTGTCGGAAACCTACTTCCCAAATGGGATCCTTTATTCCTAGTGGTACTATTTTTTGAAAATTGCTAAACATATTTGGAGAGTTTCATGCCCGAACAAAGGTGTATTTTCTAGAAATTGGTTGCAGCCAGTTTGGGATCTAGTTGAACAAATCCGATTTTTTGGGGTTGGATTCTATCCTTCCCACTGCTCTTCACTTCTATAAATTTGAATTCAGAGGTCCGAGAGAGAAGAGGAGGGTCTCCATAGACCATAGGATGAGTATTATCTTCTCTTCATTTTTTTTGTAAACTTTCTTTCAAATAAGTCAACATGGAAGCACTCCCAACCAATAGTTGGTAGATCAACAATTTTATGAAGGAATGATGCTCCAGGTGTATTTGCAGATCTGTTTTGTAAGTTTTGTACAAGTTTATTTTTAAAGAGAAATGTGAATTGACTATTCATTTTGGTTATCATTATTTTTCAATAAGATTAAGTGAATGCCATAACTTAGTTTTTTGGTTAAGCTTACTTTCCTTAGGATCATAATCTCTTAAAGTTTATTCTGGAAGATTATGATTACTTATCATTTGATCTATTCAAAGAAAGTAGATTTAGATTTGCATACCTAAAGGCTTTTTACAATTTCTCATGATTTTAAATTCTATCAAATTTTAGAAGTTTTTAAGTTATTTAATATGTGATAATATGATTGTAAGATTTGTCTTCAATTCCATTTATCACATGCTTAAATTCTAAATGAAAAATAAGTTTATGATTAGCTTTAAAATTTCTCCTGCATTATAGATTAGATAGAATTAGTGTTCAAATTAGAATTTTTTAGTTTTATTTCATACTGGAAAACTACAAGTCAACAGATGTTAAACCTATGTTTTAACAACTGTTAAATTTGTGTGTTTTTAGTTATTGGAATTTGCATCATAAATTAGTTTATTTTATTTTATTTCATATCATTTATATTACATCTTTGGGATTTCAATTGCATGTTTTAGAACTCATATCATTAGATTGTGAGACTCTCTTGTTGATAGAAATCCCATATAGGTAGTGGGGTTGTGTTCCCTTGAGAGTTAGCTATTTCAAAAACACCGGGGGATGTGTTAAGTTCCTTATGTGGGATTTCTCTTTGTGTTCTCCTCGGGACATAAAATACGACCAACATGTACCTCCTTCTCAGGGAATTCCTAATCACCAAATCCCCATGCATCCTTATATGGTCCATATGGGAGGTTATTATTATCCAACTAGTCAAGGCTACAACCTTTTTTAGAATCAACCCTATATGATCCAACCTTGTCAGGGGGCATGGAACAATATGGAACAACCTAGGATCCCCTTTTTGGATACTTTAAACCTACCTAATCTTTCGAAGTTTACCAACAATGTGGTATCACATGATCCGATGTGGACGGTTGTTCCTGCTAAACTTCCTTTGTACATTCCGAAGTTCAAAGGTAAGAATGGTGAGGACCCTAGAGAGCGTGTTACTGATTTCCACCTATGGTTCTCTTGAACTCACTGAACCATGATTCTGTTCATTTATGACTGTTTCAATGCACCCTCATGGGTCTTGTCATGAAATGGTATATAGATATTTCTTCTTGTTGAGACCAAACCCATATAGGTAGTGGGGATTTGTTCCCTTGAGAGCCACCAAGGGATGTGTTAAGTTCCTTGTGTGAGATTTCTCTCTATGTTCTGCTCGGGACATAAAATCCGACCAAAAGGTGCCTCCTTCTCAGAGAATTCCTAATAATTAAATACCCATGCATCCTTATATGGTCCATATGGGAGGTTGTTATTATCCAACTGGTCAAGGCTACAACCTTTTTCGGAATCAACCCCATAAGAACCAACCTTGTTGGGGGACATGGAACCATATGGAACAACCTAGGATCCCATTTTTGGATACTTTAAACCTACCTAAACTTTCGATGTTGAACAATGATGTGGTATCTCATGATCCGATGTGGATGGTTGTTCCTGCTAAACTTCCTTTGGACATTCCAAAGTTCAAAGGTACGAATGGTGAGGACCCTGGAGATAATGTTACTACTTTCCACCTATGGTTCTCTTTCAACTCACTGAACCATGATTCTATTCATTTACGACTGTTTCAACGCATCCTCATGGGTCTTGTCATGAAATGGTATATAGAGCTTCCTGGGAGAACCTAGATTCATACTTTTAATGACTTATCCATGACCTTTATTAACCAATTTCAACTATCAATATGCTATGATGTTGGCACAGAGATCTTGTTGACATTTTGGAAAGATAAATCCACCCATATCTCTGACCATATTTAAGAGCGGCACTGACGAAAGCGGTTGATTAAGGCCATCATTCCACTTGATTTCTTATTGGAATGGTTCCTCAAATATTTATTTCCATATATCACGAAGGATGTTTTGACATTTGAAGTGATTAATGAGGAGAAATGTATCTTTAGAGACTACCAGTTGGATTTGATCTATGCTCAGTCTGGGATTTTATATGATATTATCCCTAATGCGTCATAGTCAAAATTTGATCCTATGTTTAAACTTGGGCCACATGTTGATGGTATTGTTGGCTCCAAAATTACCAAAGTCATAGAATAGGTTACACATCAAATGAGAGATTTTTCTATTTACCAGTCTCCAACCGGACAAGCTATGACCTCGTCAACTCCCACCGAATCAGTGGATGTGCTTTTAGTGCATTAATTGGATCAAAAGGGTAATCATCACCTCATAAGAAATAAAATAAGGGGAAGAAACAATAAATAGGGTGGGAATAGGAAAGAGAATTAGAATGATGAAAAGAATGTGGATAATATTAGTGGGGACAAGAAACCTAAGAGAAAGGTTAATTTCCCTTTCAAACTTTGTGAGGAAGACCATCTCACACACTTGTGTTATTGAATATGCCTTGAAGTACATAGCACAAAGCCTAGCTGTGTTGACTAACCCTTTTCCTCATAATAAAAATAAGGATTCAAGGACCGTGGACATAAGAAGTAGTTCTAGTGGGCATTAAAATCCATTGGTAATTGAAGGTGGCCACTATTGCATCAACATTATGTTAGCTGGTAATGTTTTGATTCACTTAAACTATAATGGTTTTCCACAACCCAACATGGGAAAGGATCCAGCACCTCCTAAAATTCCTTTCATGGGATTTTTCCTTCAAATGAAGCACTTATCAAGGACATTACTGGTCTAGAACAACCTTGGTAAGAGATGTATCATAGATCTTACTTCCTTCCTGAGCTCAAACATATCGACCATGATGACCTTAGGATGATCTTAAGCGAGAGTTTTGTTCATCTTATGATCCCATTAGGAACTCATGGTATATATTCCGAAGGGAACATGATGAATTTATCTCCTACGATTCCTATCAACATCTCTTAGATTCTTGGTAAAATCGAGAATGTTTACATCGGTGCAGACTTCCCTCCTGATGAAATCAAGAGATACACCAAGCTATTTAAAGAATTTCATGATGTATTTTCTTGGTCATATGAATAAATGATAGGAATTGACCCTTCCATTGTTGAACATGAGATCAAAATGTATCCAAACAGTAAACCTGTTCGACAACGCCTACGCGCAATGAACCCATGCAAAATTCCTTCCACTGAGGCTTAGATAGAGAAGATCCTCAAAGACGAATTCATCTATTCAGTTCCCTTAACTAAATGTATCCAATCTCATTCCTATCGATAAGAAGCAGGGTACCATCCATGTATCCATAGACTTTAGAGACCTGAATATGACTTATCTGAAAGATAATTTCTCTCACCGTTCATTGATCATATTTTGGCCGACTGTTGTGGTAGTGAGGTTTTCTAGTTGATATACAGCTTCTTAGGGTATAATAAAATCCAAATAAACCCAAGGTCAACATAATAATGCCTTTATTTTTCCTTGGGTTAATTTTGCATGCCGAAAAAATGACTTTCTTCTTTAAAAATGCCAGAGCCAATTTTCAATGGGCCATGAATTCTTATTTCCATGACCTTAAGTGTATTATTGAGGTTTCTCTAGACGATTTATCTTCTCACTTGAGTCTAGGGGTGGATCACCTAGATCATTTTCGCTCAGTATTTAAATATGTTGTCGTTATCAAACTCAGTTAAATCCTCAAAAGTGCATCTTTTGTGTGAAAGTTGGTCATTTGTTGGGATTTATTGTATATATGGAGGGTATTAGGGTTGATCTACTAAAGGTTTAAAAAGTAATTCAATTTTATCCCTTGCACATGATTATATGCCTTCAAAGTCTCCAAGGGATGTTCAATTTCTTACATAGATTCATCGTAAATTACGCCAATTTGACCAAGGGATTTTTTCTCTTGTTGAAGAAGGATACGTTGTTTGTATCAGATGAGTGAACTCAGGATTCCTTTGAAACCCTTAAGAAATCCTTGGCATTGGCCTTCGTTCTTATTCCACCTGAATATAGTTGTGATTTCTTTTTATATGTGGTCGCGTCTCAAGAGACAATTGCTATGGTTCGGGTTCAAGCGGATGATGAGGCTCCAAGAGCATGTTATCTACTATCTTAGCCTGAATCTTATTGATGTTGAACTTTGATATACTCATGTTGAAAAATTGGTCTTAGCGACTATTCATATATTCCAACGGTTGAGACATTATATTTTTCTTCTCTAGACTATGGTCATAGCCCATATCAATCCATTTCAATTTGTCTTGAATAAATGAATGATATGGGGGGGATATAAAAAATGGATAACTATTTTGCAAGAGTTACACCTAGAATTTGTTTCAGCGAAATCTAAGAAGTAGTTAATCTTTGCAGAGATTATATCAGATATCCCTATTCTAGATGAAGATAAGGTACATGAGGATTCATTCGTAGATTAACATATTTTCCTCATTTTGTATGTAGACCCTTGGTATGTTGATATTATCATTTATATTCAGACTTTGAAGGTTCCCCCTCACCTCTCAAGGGATGAACGTCAGCATTTACATCATAATTATAAGAACTAACTCATTATTGGTGACACTTTGCATCAACGTGGGGTGGATTACATTTTTTGTCATTGTTTAACTCACGATGAGGCTGAGGTTGTGATGAATGATTTCTATGATGGGGTATGTGGTGGTCATTTATATGGGTTGGATACAACCCAAAAAATCCTTAGAGTGGGTTATTATTGGTTTCTGATCATCAAATATTGTGTTAATGTAGTTAAGCAATTCCACCCTTGCCACAAGTTTGCACGGAATATGCAATTGCATCCCACCCCATTACATCTTATTATCACCATCTGTCCCTTCACTAAGTGGAAGGTGGACTTATGTATTGAAAACCAACTTTGGATGGGGGAAATAATCACATTATAGTGGCCATATCCTACTTCATGAAATGGGTAAAGGCTATGCCCATGATTAAATTCGATGGTGAGATGACCACTCATTTCATATTCAACTAGATTATCACTCGATTCAGAATCCTGAAGGATCTTGTCCCTAACCATGTCAGGCACACTCAAAATAAGATGATGAAAGAATTAAATTCAAAACTAGGGTATAAGAAAGCACATTCTTCTTCTTACTACCCTCAAGCGAACAACCAGGTTGAAGCAGTTAACAAGTCCCTTAAATCCATTCCACAAAGATCCATCACACAAAGAAAAATGGATTAGAATATAATGCTTTATGATTGCTTTATGGGCTTACCAAACTGCAATTAAGACTACCACTAGATTTTCTCCTTATTAACTAGTGCATGGGGTGGAGTCAGCTTTACTAGTTGAGTGCAAAATTCCTTCATTGAAGCTAGCCATAGAGTTTTTACCTGACAATTCCAAGTTAGAAGAGCATTTGGTCCACTGAGCACCTAGATGAGAAGCGTAAGGATTTTCTAGTGGCTCTAGAGGTAAATACGCATCATGTTAAGGCTTAGTATGACAAGGCTATTCATCCCCATCAATTTAGTGAAGGTGACTTGGTCCTCTTGTATGATCAAGCCAGTGAACCATTAGGGGTGGGTAAGTTTAACCCCATGTTGCATGGTACTTACATGGTGAAGTGTGTCCTAGAGAAAGGAACCTATGATATACCAAACTATGAATGGAATTCCTTAGAGGAGGCTAGAAAAGGGCTCTATCTTAAGAAATACTACACTTAACATTTAGTCGAGGCTGACATCTTTTATATTATTGTACAACATGCATAGTTTCTTTTTATCTCCTTGTAGTGTTATCTATTTGTTGACATGCTTCCTCTTTTTGTGGAAGATGTCTATGGATTCTTCAGTCTATTTTGGATTCAGTGATAGTGCCATTCGCCACACCCAAAACCTAAAGTTTGTCTGGATGGATTATCTATGCACCTGAGGGTAATTTGGTGTCTTCAGACATCGTCAAATAATGTTGTTGAGTATAACATTGTGATTGAATTGTTACGTGATGCCATTTCCAATGGTGTTTGATATCTTGAAGTTCACCTTAACTTCCAGTTAGTGGTGTCATAGTTAAAGGGCTTGTACCATATCAGGGATCCTATATTATTGTGAAGGTTCTCAAGGGTAACATTGTTGGAGCATAAATTTGATTACATTACATACATTCATATACCTATACTTTATAATCATGTTGTCGAATCATATGAAAAGTATGTATTAGATTGGTACTTCTTCACATCAATAAAGAAGGATGAACATTAAAAACATTCATATTTAAACACATGTGTAAATATATCGAATCGATCACTATGAGTTTTATTTATGAATAGAGTTCAAAAATGGTGTCATAGTACAAAATTTCATAGTACAAAAACAAGGCTTTAATCCATCAAAATACACATGACCGATACAAAATGTCTACATTAGCATATATTACTATGGGCCTAGGTGATGATCATGACGACATATGACTACATTGGCCAACTGATTGAATAACCTAACCCATAGACACGGTACCCACAATACATGTCTGTACATAGCCTCAAGAAAGTCCTTTACTTGCACCATGGGTATCCTATTTGTTAGTTGTGTAATTTTTACATGTATGTTTTGTAGTGTCCACTCAGAATCAACATCGATAATATCACCACCTCATTCCCTCCATTAATGTCAAGGGAAACCATCTAGTTGTTACAGACCCATATCTATGCAAATAAACCTAATGTCACGACTTGATACCACCAAAACCATGTTTTTAATTTCCAAATATATAAAAAATACAACAAAAAAAAAATTCAAAAAACCACACAAATGGGACCTTACCTATATCGCCATATGCGGACCTTGGTGGTAGTGGCATGTCAGGATCTCCATAGAAGTCGATCCCTACATAGGGATAGTAATCTATGTCAATGACCTATCATTATCACCAGTGGAAGAAGGAAGGTGGGAAAGGAGTGGGTTTCATACCTCCCCTTAACATGCATATCACCTCTGCCCTCCGGGTCTAGGAAATATCCCATAGAATGTGAGGAGGGACCTCAACTATAGGATTGATACTTGGTACCCTATGAAATAATAAAGTGCTCAAAATGATGGCGTAACCAAATTTCTTTATCCTACAAAACTTGCAGCCAGTCATTTGTTGTTTCATGGTGCTCAACAATGGCATGCTCTAGTCATATATCGTAGGTGTCATGCAATATACTGATTAGAACATGAGATGTCATGATACTTGATGAAGTGATGCCAAACCTGCTATTCTTTCCAGTACCAAAATTATCACTTTGATACTAAGAATCTCGCTAGGGTTCACTGAAATTTGACTTCCAATATTTTCTATGTCAAGAATGAAATACATATCTATATACTTGTCAATAGTGAGTCCTATGCTCACTCCATGAGCTCAAAGGTTTAATAACTCTCCTTAGTGGGATATTCCTATGATAAATTAGATTTCCTATACTTCTAGTCTCAATGGCATACCATCCAATATGAAGGCCTTTGTGTCTGGATCCCACTAATCCATGAACATATGGAGGAGTATTGGTTGGCCCCTCAAACCCCCAAGGTTACAAAATTTATACAAAAAAAACCTTCTTAGGTATTATTGATAATTAATTTCACCATGAAATTCCCTAACAACATCTTAATGCTCACGTTCTCTCCATTCCAAAACCATCCTTCCAAGAAAAATCAAGATTTGGTGATTTTTCACCATGAATTTCGGCATACCCGGAACTGTACAGGTTGTTCCTTATAACAGGAGCATATGTACATGGGAAGAATTTTATTTTATCATGTACATCGATACCTATATATTTCTCAATGAACTGCGACCCACGTGGTCCTAGATCCTTATATTTGGGTGCCCCATACATGAAACTTCACCACAAAAACTCAAAATTAAAGCATTGAATGTGATCTAGGTGTATCATCTCAACTCAAATTTGATAAAATTTAAATCTTCAAACAAAAAAATAAATATTCCAGGATGAAACATATCATCAACATCTTTCCAACGAATTTTGTTTTGTGCAAAACAACCTCTGGATGTAGAAATTGTCATCATTTGAAGTTTCAACAAGGAAGGTTAAAAATGTTAAAAATGATGAAAAATATGGTTTATAGGTTATATGGATTGGAGGTATGGGAATAAAACCCAATACCTCCACTAAGGTCACCATAAGCTCCATTTTAAATTATGGTTAACATTTAAAAATTAAAAAAATGGGGAGAGGCCAAGGGAATACCCCTCGATCCCATGCCAACATCGAGGCCGCCATTATGAATTATATTATATCTGTTAACCATATGATAAACCATTACCACCAAACATATAAATGTGGGATAAAACTTATCACGGTCAAACCTTATCCATATAAAAAATCATATCCATCGAACCATATGTTATAGCCATATCATAACATGGAAATCCAATATTAATAAAACACGCAAGGGACGAAGAGGCCTGCAAGTTGGACCCTGGGACCTCTACCTTCAAAACAATGTGCATTATCACCGGTCCAATTGTCCATAGCTAGAATGAAGGTGTTGGGCTTCAAAAGGGCCCATGGCCCATGGCCCGTAACCCTAAAACCAAATATTTTAACCTTTAAAAAGCCAAGATTTTGACAATCATGGAGGTAGAGTGTAGCAAGAAATCACCATCCATATGCATGGATTCCAATACTAAGCATAGGCATAGATACCTATATAATAAAAACATTAATGTGCATAGTTCTTGAGGAAGTAAAGTACAATTAGTCGAGGAAGGGAACATGGTGTTCTCATTTTCCGTGCCATAGGAGGTCTTAGGAAAATATATTCTACTTTATAGTCATTTTTCTCATAATTTTTCAAGGAGTTAAGTGGTGCTATTTATTTCTTCTTCTGATAGATGAAATTATGAAGTGTTCACATAAAACTCAATTGTAATATTTTAAAGACTTTGTAGATTGGCCTTCCCATTGGAAGTGGCCCAGAGACGTAGCCTAGGAGGGTGAATTCCATTATTAGCGATGTCTTCTATTTTTTGTTTGCATATTTGTTTTTACTTTCTTAGTGAAAGATTTAAAGCATTTAAATTTTTGTTGTTAAGCATGTTTAATGAGTATTTAATATTCAAATTCAAATGCAATTTTATGGTTAAAAGATCCTGAAATTTTAGATCAAGTTTGGTATCAGAGGAAGATAACCATTGCATTATGAGTTTATGTTAACAAGATCCAGGATTCAGCGTGGTGAAGGAGAACTTGAAGAGTTTGATCCAGAGTTTGGTTCAAGAATAGGGAAAATGTCATCACCAAAAGGAGAAGAAGCAACTTCTTCTATCCCATCTAAAGGGGAAGTTCTAAAATATTTCATGAGAATTCAAATGATGGTAGAGGAGCTCTATCAAGATCGAAATAGAAGTGAACTGGGAGGTCCATCTCATGTGGAAGGTAAACAAGAAGTAGGTGGCGACGAACCTCCTAAATATCCACCATCTTCTCTATCTTTTATTGATGGTTCTTTATCTTTACATTCTCTGTTTGAAAAGAAAAAAGAAAAAAATGACTTTAATGTGCCTCAATTAAATCTAGATATTAAGTTTTAATTACCTATTGTTAGGATATTCAGACACTTAGGAGTTAGTTAAGATCAACTTGTGTAATATATCTGTTAGGTAAAGTGTGTTTCTTTAGTATGCATTAGTATGCATTTGTAAATATTCTAATCTGATGGTCACGATATGTTCTAGACATAAAGTGATTCGATGGTTCAACTTCTCTTAGATCATACCTACCATTGATCTGTGGCTTAACACCCGATTGGTCCGTGATCTCTATTTAAAGAGAATGGAGGGTCCTTAGCTAGTTGATCAATTATGAGAAACTCATTTGTAGCTTTCTTCTTTTGCATAATAAATTTCTCCAAGTAGCTATTTGGCTGGGGTCATGGATTATTTCCCTCTCGAGGGTTTTAACCACATCAAAATATTGGTGTGTTTATCTGTGATATAGTTGTGTGAGTGGCTATTCTTGGTGTTTGGTATTTTTGGAGTACCCTGTGTACCCAAACATGGTATCAGAGCATTTATGAAGATCCACTTCCATTTGTGATCAAGATATGGAATCAGTGTTGCGGAAACTTTGAAAGGGTTTATGGTTCTAGAATTTGTGTGCATTTTTGGCTCATGGTAGCTATTCCATTATGTCCGGAGCGCTATTTCCATTGGGAAATATTTTTTGTTTCATCGAGAACCGTTTCCATTTGATCCAGAAACACCCATTTCGGCAAATTTGAAGGTATAAATGGTTATAGTGACAGATTTGTTTTATTTAAAAAAAATCTTTCATATTTTATCAGTTTTATTATTAGATATTTATTGTTTAGTATTGGACTGTTGCCTTCCCTAGCTATGTATTCTCTTTTCCATGCACCTTGCGTGATCGTGATGAATCAGAAACAGAAAGGTAAAGTTTTCTTTTATCTTCTCAGCTACGTATGCTCTTTGCCATGCACCTTGTGTGATTGTGGCAAATAAAAAACAACGAGAAAACTTGAAAACATATACTTTTCAGGAAAGCTAACCAATATCTAACCCCATAGTGTGAAAACATTTTTTTGTTTTTGTTTTTTAGTTTTTTTGTGGTTTGCAGGAAAAAAAGGAAAGCACATAGATCAAGAGAGAAGAGTAAAAAAAAAGCCCCCTTCTTATTTTCCTTATTTTACATACCTGTTAAACTTAGCTCACTTGGTTCAAAGTTGCTTTATTCCTTAATAGGTCTTGAGTTCAAGTCTTATTAAGTTACTTTTTAGTGCATGCATTTTCTATTTTCAAGTTACTTTATTGTAAAAGTACATCTCATTTCAATAAAATAAAATAAAAAGTGAGTCACTTAAGTATTTTAATTTATTGCTGCAATATTTAAAGTAACATTATTGTATAAGTGAACATCACTTATTTTATAAAAGTGGTTCACTTAAAAGCAACTTTCTTGTAAGTGATTCTCAAAGTTTCATCTTGGGAAGAAGGGGGTTCTCTTTTTTATTTGGCCAAGTTAATATCTACCACGCCACTATTGGGAACATCTTCAACATTTTCTTTGATCAAGCATAACTTAATCATCCAGAATCAGTTTTTCAGTGCCGTTTTTTTAAAACAGCCTATAATTTCGAGCTCTTTGCATCTAGTCAGTTAGTTTATGTTCTTTCAGCCATTATTTTATAGTATGGCCACCCTTTGTGATATTATACTTACCATTTCTAACTATTTCTCATGGAAATCTGGTATGGAGGATGTTCTACGAAGTAGAGGACTTTTTAGAATTACCTCAGGGAAAGAAACAAAACCCACTGATGATGATAAGAAAATAAAATGGGAAAATAGATGTGATGAAGCTCATGGATTGATTCGGATGTCAATATCTACTGATTTGTGATTCCACATATCTGGAATTGATAAACCTGATAAAGCTTGGGAAAAGTTGGAATCTGTGTTTGGTAAACATAATGAAATTGAAGGTCATCAACTTGAGAATGAGTTGATTTCTTTGAATCCAAGTGATTTTTCATGCATTCAAGATTATTTATCTAAGTATAAAACTCTTAGACTCTTATGTGAAGAATGCAAGATTAAAAAAGAAGGCACACAATGTATTTATCATATTATTTCCAAACTTGGACCTGTTGATGTAATTGTAACTTTGGAATGTATTCATCCATATTACTTATGTATTGTAACCCGATGTTTATTCTGGAATGTATTGTAATGTATTTGATTCATGTCATACCCCGATTTTTATTTCGGCAAGTTTCTATAATGAGAAATTCATGTCAAGTCATTGTGGGTAACCCTCCTATTGGTCAAGGGTTAAAGTCCCCACAGCTGTGGGGCCCTTGGGTTATTAGACTATCTTAGTGAAGTCGACACTAGGTGAGTCATTGTAAGTCAGGGAAATAGTCCCCACCATTGTGTTACCCTCCTATTGGTCAAAGGAGGCAAAGTCCCCACAAGTGGTGGGGCACTAGGGTTATTAGACACTCCTAGAGATGTCGGCTCTAGTAAGTAATTGTTAAGTGAGGCCGACATGTTGGAGTGCACTTCAAGTGAATGAAAGAATATAAATAGAGAGTGAGCCTCTCTATTTATCTCACTTGCAACACTCACACTCACTCATTGGGGCACATGAGTGGGAGGAGAAGCTCTCTCAATGTGAGAGAGAGAGACTGCTGCTGTCGGTAGTGCATCTTATTGTTTTGGGGTCTTACCATTTTGTGCTGATTCTATCTCTGAGGAAGTTGCAGGGTTTTCTCCTTTATGGTTTTCCCAAGGAAAATTCTTTGTGTCTCTTGTCTCTTGTGTTGTGCATATGTTTTATTGTTCTGCTTGTTATTCTCTCAGTGAAAAGATCCTAAGATCATAATGGTAGCTTACATGATGAAAAACTAACATGGTATCTGAGCTAACCTGAGAAGAAGACATTGTGCATCTATAGAAGCTAGGGATTCTTAATTTTTGGGTCTCTCTCCACAATCCATCAGTAAAATTATGCTAGGATGACTCTCCATTTAAGGGCACATCTTTCTGTCCAAGCGGAATTCGATTCCAAGCATTTTCAGTTTTCGATGCGGAAATTAGGGCTTTCTATAGAAGAGGAATTTTTGAGTGAGCCTGGCATAGGATTTTTCTCCTCATCAAACCCGAATTTTAGAGACTTGGATCAAGAAATTTGGTTGGGTGAAACTTCAGGAAAGTCAAATCCTAGTTTGACCCCGAGCTAGAAAAAACCTAAGTACTAAAACTTCTAAGTTTTGGTATATTCGTTATATCCCGATATTGGAAAAGGATCAGGAGCAAAAAATTGCAAGGGCTGAAGAAAAAATCATGATGAACACTGTGTCCAAATTTCATCCTCATATTCACTGTATTCAGGGAGATCTGATCCCTTCAAGTTAGGGTTCCAGCCTCTTCCAGAATTCATCCCTAAACAGGACACATAGGGAGAATTGCAATATCTTGGGCTACAGAGGTCAAAATGGAATTCCTGAAGATGTTATAGAAAGGGAATAGACATTAATTTTGGTGATCCAAATATCAGAATCAGAAGATGAACTAGTGACACGTGGAATTCCATACAACTTCATTGTTTTGAATAGTCTTGTAACTTGTCACCTTAGTAAAAGGATCATAAATCCCAAATGGTGAAACCAATCCTGCTGAAATGTGTGTTTTTGGATCAGGGACATGCACGGTTACCTCAGTGAAAAATTTCAGATACAGAGGAATAGTAATTTCGGAGATATCATAGAAACAGTAACAAGCATTTCTACAAAAGAAATAGGAAAACTAGGGCTTCCTGTTCCGAGAGCTTCCCTCCATTGTTTTCAGAAAAGGAGTACATTGGAAAGCTCCATTTGAAGGGATATATCTATCTATCCAATCAAATCTGAAATATTCCAAGTTTTGAAAATTAGGGTTTCTGTGACAAACCCTAGATCAGCCAGCTTCGGAACGAGGACGGACACCTCAAAACAGTAAGATCTAATCTTTTGGTATTTCCATTTGAGGTTCTCATTTCAAAGTGATCTATCATTAGCTTGATGACAATATTGGGGAAGTTGACAACTTCCAAGCCTGGAAGTATATGATCTTTCTAAAGAAAATGGATTGGACACCTACTTGAGTATAGAGGTTCCAGTTCCAGAGGGAGATGAGGCTAGAAGCCTTAAACAAGAAGAACTTGGTCAAGGCCAAGAAGATCATTGCTGATTTAGTCATGAATCAACTTGTACTACAAATGTCTTCCTTAAAGACACCAAAGATGTTTGATTCCTTGACCAAGCTATTTTAAGGGAAGAACATAAATCAGAATATGACCTTAAGAAACCAGTTGAAGAATGTGAAGATCCAGAATGCAGGGACCATGCAGTCATAAGAGTCTCTCAAATCAAGAACAACTTGAAGCGGTAAAAGAAGAAGTGAAGAATGTAGAAGTGGTGATGGCCACCTTGAATAGCCTCCCAGGATCATGGGATTCATTAATGTGAGGAATGTGTGCCAGAAGGAAGTTATTACTTTCAGCAGACTTTGGGAAGAAGAAGAAGCTTGACTCATAAGAAAAGAAGAGAAGATGGAAGCAACTGAATATCAAGCTATCACCTTTCAAAGAAGATACCTCAAGCGAAGAGGTATATGAAGTTCTTAACTCTTGAAGAAATTCTTATCCACCTTAGCATTTGGATAAGAAACGCTACTATTTTAAATGAAGAAGACGATGAAGCTGAAGACTCAAGAAGGAGTATACCCATGAAACAAATAAAGATAAGTATTCAATTGTATTTTCATGATATTATTTTTGTTATGCATTTGTTTATATTAAGTTGATGTATTATGCATGATAGGATGTTTCCATTAATGACAATATACTACTAATATGCATGTGATGGGTAAGTAGCTCATGGTGCTATACAACTCTCCATTGCTACTTATCTAGAATGAAACCTCTTTGCTGACATATTGGATTAGTGCACAATCTCAATGTTGTCCTGGTAGAGATGGAAGGCATCTAGAAAGTTTCAGTGAGATATGGATGAATGTTGTATTGGTTAAAGTAGTTGCATGATCATATATTTATGCATAAGAAATTTCCATTATGAATATTCCTTATGAAATGTTTCTAACCATACAAATGCATTTGACTTGTAGGAAAGACCACATACATAATCGCTTGCAAGCAAAGAAGAATGAGACTTGTTCTAAAGAACAAGTGACAACATTTCAAAATGAAGAATAATATGACGAATACATCGGCATCATTGATACAGAACCTTCCAGCCATGAAGAAGTAACCAAGAATAAATGGGAGACCAGTTCAAGAAGAATGATGTCTAGGATGTAGCATCAATATGTGAAGGGAAGTTCATAGTTCCATCATGCAGTAGATGGAAACATCGTGGGATACAAAGAAAGATTCGTAGCACAAGGCTTCTCATGAAAAGAAGGCATAGACTACAAAGAGACATTTGCAGCTAGTAAGAATTTAAACACATATATGATGAGCTTGATGAAGATATTAACCTTCGCTACAAGGTTGAAGATGCAAATCTATACACTAGATGGTCACATAGAATATTAGTAGCATAGGAAGCTACTTGTCACTCTGGTACAGAATGTTTCAGTGCATAGAGTACGGAAGACAGAGGGAGTATAATGCTCCACTTCAGAGGGAGTGACTGCAAAAGATCTAAGGTTCGACATGGTACGACAGGATGGGCATATTACTGATGACTCTAGGCTTTACTGAGAGTAAAGTGGATTCCAACCTTTGCTTCAAGGTTGAAGGCGAAAGACCAGTGGTGCTCATGTTATGTGTCAATGCACTATTTTCTAGGCATGGAGGTGTGGACAAGGGAAGTACGTAGTAGAGTTCCTGAATAGGTTCAGGATGATGGACTGCATGACCACACCTATGGAATCGAACATGAAGCTATTGAGCAATGCTTCATCAGAGATAGTTGATGCTACGATGTATCATCAGATGATTGGGTCCTTGATGTACCTGATACCATATATTTTCCTTGTTGTGAACACATTGAGACATGTTCACCTAATGGTTGCAAAGCATGTAGGGGTACAGTTGATTATGGGCTCAAGTATGATGCGAATCAAAAGATTAACCTGGAGGGTTATGTTGATTCAGATTGGGCAGGCAGTGCCATCGATAGGAAGAGCACTTCAGGGTGTTGCTTCAATATGGGATCAGGTGTGATCTCTTGGTTTAGTAGGGAGCAATCCTATGTGGCACTGAGTACACTGAAGCATAGTATGTCGCAACTTGTTCAGCTAGTTGTGAGGTAGCATGGCTGAGGAAGCTACTATCTAATTTATTTGATATCCAGATAGATGTTACTTGTATACACTGTGACAACCAGAGTTGCGTGAAGTTGTCATAGAATCCAGTGTTCCATGACAAGTCGAAGCACATCAAGATCAAGTATCACTATATTAGGGATATGGTGCAGAGGGGAGCAGTGAAGCTCCAATATGTTGCAACAGAGGAACAGATAGCTGATGTGTTGACGAAGCCATTAGCCTGAGTGAAGTTTGAGTACTTCAGGGAGAATCTTGGTGTTCTCCAAATCAAGGTTTCCTCCAAGGGAAAGTGATGAGTCCCATAGCCATTCTAACATGGTGAGAGGATTGGTTCCTTCCATGGTCAGATGTAAGGGCTGAGACATTTTTTCATGTGTAAAGGATTAAGTTCCTCCCATGGCAGATGTGAGAGCTGGCCATTCTGATGAGTAGGTCAGATGTAAGGCCTACCGCCATTCTGACAAGCAGGTCAGATGTAAGGGCAGTGCCATTCTGTTCATGGTTAAAGGATTAAGTTCCTCCCATGGCAGATGTGAGAGCTGGCCATTCTAATGAGTAGGTCAAATGTAAGGGATACTGCCATTCTAATGAGTAGGTCAGATGTAAGGGCAATGCCATTCTATTCATGGCTAAAGGATTAAGTTCCTCCCATGGCATATGTGAGAGCTGGCCATTCTGTCGAGTAGGACAGATGTAAGGGCTACCGCCATTCTGACGTGCAGGTCAGATGTAAGGGCAGAGCCATTATGACGAGTAGGTGAGATGTGAGTGCTGGCCATTCTGATGTAGGATGAGCTCCTACATAGATGTAAGGGCTACCGCATTTCTGACGAGTAGGTCAGATGTGAGTGCTAGCCATTCTGATGTGACTGTAGGATTAGGTCCTATATGATAAGATATAAGGGCTACCACCTTTCTAACGAGCAGGTTAGATGTGAGTGCTGGACATTCTGACGAGTAGGTCAAATGTAAGGGCTACCAAAGACCTACGAGGAGGTAGGCACACACCCAATATGAAAGAAGGCTGGCTCTGTAGAACTTCTTATGATGAGATAGCACACACATGATGATGACCAGATGAGATCCAGATCAAGCTATAATCCATATCTAGTTATGATGACTCTGAGAGTTCCAGATCGAGTGATGATCCAGATCCAGTAGTAATGATCCGGATCGAGTGATGATCCAGATCCAGATCCAGATCGAGTGATGATCCAAATCGAGTCCAGTGATGATGATCCAGATTGAGTGATGATCCAGATCTAGTGATGATGATCTAGATCCAGTGATGATCTAGATTCAGTGATGATGATCCAGATCGAGTGATGATCCAGATCCAGTGATGATGATCCAAATTGAGTGATGATCTAGATTCAGTTATGATGATCCAGATCGAGTGATGATCTAGATCCAGTGACGATGTTCCAAATCGAGTATGATCCAGTGACGATGATCCAGATAGAGAGATGATCCAGATATAGATAAAGATGACCTAAATATGAAGATGAATTGAAGATGAAGATGACGAGAAGTTGATGATGATTCAGATGATACAGAGAAGAAGACTTGTGCTAATAAATTGTGTTGAGAGAATACCTTCCTAGTTAAGAGGGAGTGTTGATGTAATTGTAACTTCGGGATGTATTCATCCATATTACTTATGTATTGTAACCCGATGTTTATTCCGGGATTTATTGTAATGTATTTGAGTCATGTCATACCCCGATTTTTATGCTGAGAAGTTTCTATAATGAGAAAGTCATGTCAAGTCATTGTGGGTAACCCTCCTATTGGTCAAGGGTTAAAGTCCCCACAGTTGTGGGGCCCTTCGGTTATTAGACTATCCTAGTGAAGTCGACCCTAGGTGAGTCATTGTAAGTCAGGGAAATAGTCCCCACCATTGTGTTACCCTCCTATTGGTCGGAGGAGGCAAATTCCCCACAAGTGGTGGGGCACTAGGGTTATTAGACACTCCTAGAGATGTGGGCTCTAGTAAGTAATTGTTAAGTGAGGCCAACATGTTGGAGTGCACTTCAAGTGAATGGAAGAATATAAATAGAGAGTGAGCCTCTCTATTTATCTCACTTGCAACACTCACACTCACTCATTGGGGTGCATGATTGGGAGGAGAAGCTCTCTTAATGTGAGAGAGAGAGACTGCTGCTGTCGGGAGTGCATCTTACTGTTTTGGGGTCTTACCATTTTGTGTTGATTCTATCTCTGAGGAAGTTGTGGGGTTTTTTCCTTTATGGTTTCCCTGAGGAAAATTCTTTGTGTCTCTTGTCTCTTGTGTTGTGCTTATGTTTTATTGTTGTGCTTGTTATTCTCTCAATGAAAAGATCCTAATATCATAATGGTAGCTTATAGGATGAAAAACTAATAGGACCTGCATATTCTGTTTTTGTATTTACATTTTACTCCATGAAAGAATCCTTGACTACAGCTAGCTATCAAGAGCCTATTATTGAATCCTTTTGTGATTCCTTAATTAGAGAGCAAGATAAGCTCATTCATTTTGGAATAATTAACAATGTAGATACATCTGAGAAATCCTTATTGTCCCAATAGAAAGAAAAGTCCAAGCCTCCCATGAAATAGAATTTTCTCAATAATAAGACAAACAAGGGCCCCAAACCCTCTTAGTCATCTCCTTCTTAAAAAAATTACAAAGGATCCAAGCCAAAAAGAAAGAAGACCGAGCGTCATTGAAATTTTTGTGGGAAATATAATCATGATGAATCTAAGTGTTTCAAGAAGATGGCAGCCTTGGAAGCAGCAATGAAGAAGCACCACATTAGCCTAGATTCGTCTTTAGAATCTGCCTCTCATGAACATGCACTTTGTGCTTCTGGTTACTCTTATACTGCATCTTCTTATTCTACTTCAAATCACTGGCTCATTGATTCTGGAGCATCTTATCATATGGGTAAGGATCAAGCCATGTTTTCTACTATGCATGAATGTAACACCAAACAAATATTTGTTGGTGATGATAGCTCTCTAAGTGTTGTAGGATCTGGAATAGTTCCAGTAGAAAATGGTCATTTTAGTGATGTACTATGTGTTCCAAAAATTTCCTGCAATTTCTTATCAGTCTATCAAATTACTCATTCGGGTGAAGGTAAAACTGTGATGTTTACACCTCACCAAGTTGTAATCAAGGATTTTAAATATCCTCAAAATGTCCTTGCTACTAGAACTATTAATGATATTACCAGGTTCTACAAATTTCACAACTTTTGGTCATCACCTTTTCCTTCAGTTTTTGTTGCTCATAGTGATAACTTGAGTAAACTTTGGCATGAGCAATTTGGTCACTTAAATTATCGCTCATTGCAACAACTATGTAAAGACAATATGGTGACTGTTCTTCCAATGGTATCTTGCAAGGATGGTGTTTGTTCCATTTGTGTACTCAAAAAACATCATCGAGACAATTTTGACAAACGTGTCTCTTGGCACACCTCGGTTCCCTTGGAGCTTGTGCATAGTGACTTGTGTAGTCTTCTTCCATCTGCTTCCTTTTATGGTTTCAAATATGTCTTAAATTTCATTGATGACTACTCCAAACACACTTGGTTTTAATTCTTAAAACTTAAGAGTGAAGTATTTAACATGTTCTTGGCCTACAAGGCCCTTGTTGAAAAACAATCTGGTCATCAAATTATTAAATTAAGATCTTAAAAATGGAGGAGAATATGTTAACAAAAAGTTCACTACTTTCTACATTGAACAAGGAATCCAACAACAACACACTGTTCCATACACACCACAACAAAATGGTGTAGCTGAATGGAAGAATCGCACTTTAAAAGAAATGGCTAACTGTATGATCCAATCTAAGGGAGTAACTCTTCAATATTGGGCTAAGGCCATAAATTATGCAAATTACATAGTTAATCACACACCACTAAATTTTTACAAGGTATAGCACCGGAAGAAGCATGGAGTAAAATTAAACCAAATGTAAGTCACTTTCTTGTGTTTGGTAGTGAAGCATGGGCTCACATTCTAGATGAAAAATGGAAAGCATTGCAGCCTAAAATTGAAAAGTGCATATTTGTTGGATATTCTGAATATGTGAAAGGTTATATAATTATTCATCCACATTCTCATCATATAATCATTAGAAGAGATGTTAAATTTGATGAAAATCTCTTGGCCTATGAGCCTAACTTGGAGGGTGTGCCATCTTTGGCTTGTGAGCCTGATTCGGTGATTGTGCCTTCTTCTACTTCCAACTTTCTTAACAGGTTTCCAACTCCAGTTTGTGATGATGACAATGAGGATGAAAACCCACCTATGCCTACTAATGTTCCTCCAGTTGCACCAGCACCAATGCTTCCTCGATGGGTCCCTTCAACATGTGAAGCAGCTGGTGATCTTGCCGGTGATCATAGAGATCAACGTCGAACATGTTCTCAGTTTTAGTGACCCTCTTCTCTTTTGGCTCAAGTTTCTGAGAATCATGATCTAGAAACTTTTGCAGAAGCTTCAGGAGATCCATATTGGGATGTAGCTATGGATGAAGAATATCATTCCTTAATGGCGAATGATACTTGTGATCTTGTTCCTCTTCCAAAAGGAAGAAAACTTGGCAGATGTAAATGGGTCTATAGAACTAATTATGCATCAGATGGAAGTGTTGAAATACTTAAGGAAAGGTTAGTTGCCAAATTTTTTTCCCAAGTTGAAGGGATTAACTACAATGAAACCTTTGCTCCTGTCACAAAAATGAACTCCATTTTCCTTGTTATTTCCCTTACAGCCTTACATAACTGGGAAGTCCATTAAATGGATGTCATGTCTACCTTCTTACATGGTGATTTACATGAAGAAATTTACATGGAACAACCTCATGGATATGTTCAGAATAAATCTAGCTTTGCGTGTCTCCTTAAGAAATCCTTATATGGACTTAAGCAAGCTCCTATAGCTTGGTATGCCAAAATGGATAGCTTTCTCCTTGACACTGGTTTTTCTAGATGCCATTTTGACCCCAATGTATATACCAAGAAAGTAGGAAACCATCTCATCATACTTGTTCTTTATGTTGATGATCTTATCCTTACTGGTAGTGACCCTAAACTTTTAACCCATGTGAAATCCAATCTTAAGAAAAAAAATTGAAATGTCAGACTTAGGACATTTGCATTATTTTCTTGGTCTCGAAGTCTTGCAAACCACAGAAGGAATATTTAATTCCCAATATAAGTATGAGTGTGACCTTCTTCATCGCTTTCACATGGAATATTGTAAACCAACCCCTTCTCCCTTCCAATCTGGAGTCAAACTTTATGCCACATGTACTTCCCCTGAAGTAGATGCCACCTTGTATCATCAGCTTGTTGGTAGTCTCTTACACTTGAATCATTTCCCTCTTGACCTTTCCTTTTCCATTGGTTATGTTTCCTGTTATATGAAAACACCTCATGAAATTCACTGGAAAGCAACAAAAAGAATACTTCGATATATTCGAGGTACAATTCAATTTGCGATTCATTACAGTACAAGGGGGACACCTTTGTTGGTTGGTTTCACTGATTCAGATTGGACTAGTGATCCTGATGATCAGAATTCTACTGTAGGTTATGTTTTTAGTCTTGGAACTGGACCTATCACTTGGGTTTGTAAGAAATAACAAGCTCTTGCTCTTTCTTCAATAGAAGCTGAATATTGAGCCACAGTTAATGCCAGTGACGAAGCTTTATGGATTCGACAGATCCTTTCAAATTTTGGATTCGAGTAGTAACAACCTACTCCACTTTGGTGTGACAATCAAAGTGCCTTCAAGCTTTCCAAATATCTAGTTCTACATCAACGCAACAAACACATTGAGCTACACATGCACTTCATCAGAAATCTTATTCATGATCGTGTTCTTGAAATGCTCTATTGCCCTATAGATGATCAAGTTATAGACATGTTCACCAAGTCTCTTACATAAGAGAATTTTTCTAAACTTTGATCTATGTTAGGAGTTTAGGAATGTGTCATTAAGGGGGGATAGGCTCTAATGCCTCGTTCCTTCCCCTAATAGTGTCACTTTTGTAAATCCTTCAATCCTATGCCAAGTTGTTCTTAAGGGGGGATGTTAGGATATTTAGACACTTAGGAGTTAGTTAAGATCAACTTGTGTAATTTATCCATTAGGTAAAGTGTGTTTATTTAGTATGCATTTGTAAATATTCTAATCTGACAGTCACGATATGTTCTAGACATAAAGTGATTCGACGGTTCAACCTCTCTTAGATCATACATACCATTGATCTATGGATTAACACCTGATTGGTTCATGATCTCTATTTAAATAGCATGGAGAGTCCTTGGCTAGTTGATCGATTATGAGAAGCTCATTTGTAACTTTCTTATTTTGCATAATAAATTTCTCCAAGTAGCTATTTGGTTGGGGCCGTGGACTATTTCCCTCTTGAGGGTTTTAACCATGTCAAAATATCGGTGTGTTGATCTGTGATCTATTTGTGTGAGTGGATGTTCTTGGTGTTCGGTCTTTTGGGAGTACCCTGTGTACCCAAACACCTATGTATAATGGAGAGATTAATGCTAAAAAATTGGACAGTTGGATCCATCAAATTGAATTTTATTGTAGGATTCAAAATTTTACTGAAGATAACATTAATATTTAGTTGGATTCTCTCCAACTTCGAGGGATTTCTCTCATTTGGTGGGAGAGAATATATCAAGAGGATCTTTCCACAAAAGGAAAAATAATCTCCTCTTGGTATGATTTCACTTTAGCTGTTAAAAAGAAATTCTATCCATTAGGGTATATACAACAAGCTATGATGGATTGGCAGAATATGAGGAAAGTTAAGGGACAAAGTGTCAAAGATTACACACAAGAATTTTGAAAAAGAGCATTGGTATTTGGTATACCTCTCTACAACTAGGAAACTCTTCTCAAATATATGTGAGGATTGTATAGTTATTTATGTCATATGATATTGATGTTTCATCTGACTAACCTTGATGCAGTGCATGTTCAAGCAACTCACATAGAGATTAAGGGGAAGAATACCAAATATAACATTTCTAAGAAGCCTTTCAAACCTGATGGAAGCAAGTCTATAGGTAAGGTAAAAGGTAAACACATAGCTACTGTGAAGAAGGAAGGAGATAAACCTACATATACTCATTGTCAGAAGAAAGGTAATGATGCTTCCAAATTTTTGGAAACTTCATCCGGAGATCAAGCCTGAGATGTTTCAAAATAAAGAAGACAAAAAGGCTACTGGAATAACAATCCAAGATGATTTGGGGTCGGACTCTGGGGATGAAACTAAAGTGGTTTCTACAATAATTCAAGGTAAAATTCCTTCTTGTTTTGTTTCAAGAAATGGACCTATCATAGATGAAAGAAAGAGGATTGAGTTATTTCATATTAGAGTAATCTCCAAAAATACAAAAAATGATACTCTTTTTGATATTGGATCACAAGCAAACGTCATCTCAAAAGAAATTGTTAAGAAATTACAATTGGAAACTAAGTTACACCCTAAGCCATATCAACTTGGATGGGTATGTGATAATGCACAATTACAAGTCACAAAATAATGTAGACTTAGGTTTTCCATTACTTCTAGATTTGTGGATGAGGTAGACCTAGATGTGGTTCCTTTGGATATCAGTGGTATTGTGTTGGGTAGTCCATATCTATATGATAGGAAGGATATCTATTACAGGGAAGATAATATGTATCATCTCACTAAGTATGGTATTGAATATATCATTTGTGCACATCACATGAAATCTAATCTTTCTTTAGTTTATGCAAATCAAATGAAGAGGTTAATTAATGCAAGTAAGAACTTTGTGCTTATGATAGTAAAAGAAAAAGATGTTGAACAAACTGAATCCTTTAAAGGTTGTGATACTAAAATTAAAAAGGACTTGATAAAGGTGGCATATGAGTATGATATTTTGTTTCAAAAACCTAAAGGAGTACCTCCAAAAAGGGAAATTCAACATGAAATTAATTTATTGCAAGATGCACCTCTTCCTAGTATTAGTATGTACAGGTTCCATTGTTGAGAATGTAGAGATAAATAAATAGGTTCAGGAATTGATTGAGAGATGGGAAATTGGACCAAGCTCCTCTCCATGTGGTTCACCAATTTTTTTTGTGACAAAGAAATATGGCACATGGTGTATGTTCATTGATTATAGGGAACTGAACATAATTACAATAAAGAACATGTATCCTCTTCCTCGAATTGATGATCTTTTAGATTAGTTAAAATATGAAATATTTTTCACCAAGTTAGACTTAAGAAGTGGCTATCATCAAATCCATATTCATGACAATGATATTTGGAAAATAATTTTTAAAACCAAACATGGATTGTATGAATGGATGGTAATTCCCTTTGGGCTCCGCAACATTTATAAGGGTGATGAATGATGTTCTTATGCCATTCGTTGATGATTTTGTTATAGTCTACTTAGATGATATTATGGTTTTTAGTCGAACTTGGGAAGAGAATGTTAAGCATGTTAAATAGGTATTGGATGTACTTGTAACAAAACAATTGTACCTAAATATGTCTAAATGTGAATTTGGAAGGACATCTTTAGTATACCTAGGTTACATTGCAGGGGGTGGAGAATTGAAGATTGATCCCTCTAAAGTTGAGGTCATTGTAAAATGGTCTAAGCTGAATAATGTAGCAGATGTAAGAATTTTTTTTTGGGAGCATCCCAATACTATAGGAAGTTCATTACGAACTTCTCCTTTACATGATTTGACAAGCATGAACAAGGTCTTTCATTGGGAAGGAAAGGAAAAAAATGCTTCGACGCACTGAAATAAAATATCATCACAACTCCATTACTTGCACTTTTGGATCCACAACAACCATTTTAGATAGAAACTGATGCTAGTGGTTATGCAATGGGGGAAATATTAATGCAACATAAAAAACCAATATGCTATCTTTATTAAACATTCTCTAAAACAATAATCAACTATCAAACTTATGACAAGGAGTTGTATGCATTAGTACAAAGTGTTAGAAAGTGGAAACATTACCTAATGGGTAAAGAAACAATCATACATACTGATCATCAACCACTACAATATTTACAATCACAAACTAAGCTACAACAATCAAGGAATTTCAGATGGATGGGAATTTTAAAGCAATTTCATTTTACTATTAAGTATAAGAAAGAAATTCAAAACAAACTTGTAGATATGCTATCTAGACCTCCAACAAATGCTTCTACTGTGATTCAACAAAGTCCTTTAGTTCATGCAAGTTATGTTGAACAATATACTAAGGATGAATATTTCAAAAATGTTTATGAATCACTAAAGCATGGCTATCATAATGGAACTATCATATCAATGACAAGTTGTTGTACCCTCTTGGTAAAATATGTATTCAACCAAGTGAAAGAGTGAATGTGATAAGAGAATCTCACACTTCTCTCATTCAGGAAATTTTGGAGTGTTGAATTTGTGAACCATTGTTCTACATAAAAATGAGAGAAATTGTGAAGTAGGATTATGCAGTGGAATATCAAGAACAATGTACATTGAAGAAGAAAAATTTGAGACAAATATGATAAGAATTGATTAGTTAATTACAACATTATTATTCATTAACAAAACAGTAATACACTAATGTTACAATATGGAGAATTTGAATCATGTGGATAGGATTCGAATCTACCAACTTAATCTAACTGAATAGCTAACTAGGAGTGTTTAAATCACTACATGGGAGCCACTAGCCAAACTATTGATGTCTAAATCTATCCAAAAATTACTTAAACTAGTTAAACCAGTTAAACTAATGAGGTACATGGAAAAAGGTGGCACTTCGCCATGCATCCATGCAAAACTAGCGCGAGACTGAATGAGAGTGATATAACTGAATGTAACTAGAGGTTGACTCACCATAAATTCCTACCTACCAAAACCAACTGATGGAGGCTAGTGGTGGCACTCAGAGTGGTCTCCTATAATGTAGGGATTGGTCTCAGAAACACATAAACTCATGCATGAACATGCAGTAAGTGGAAATTAACCTCTATATGTGTTCCTCACACTCTAGTATAGTAATAATGCCCCCCTAAGCTAGGAAATATGATCAAACAGAGTCACTATATGTACAAGGGAGGATTATATAATCCTAACACCCCCCGTTGATCCTAACTTGTAAAACTTTGGGCCTTGGAAACTAGGACAAAATTCACCCATACAATCTAAAAGAAAATAAAAAAATAAGGAAAATGGGGAAAACCTCATTGGAAAAACCCCCTCAAAAAAGTAATAAATCATGAAAACAATCTATACTTAAGAGAAAATTTTCCTCTCTAGGTAATAACTTACAAAACATTTGCTACAATTTGCAATACTATTCAACAACAAATGTAGTCACTTGTTTCCTCTATGCAGCAACATCCCCAGACTATGCATGTGAACCTCCCAATTTGATTTCGATCTAGTGAATGCCCTTTTTGTCTCTTCGTTTTAGAGGAGGAATGGAATGATCAATTTTTTTCTTCAGTGGGCTAAATTGGTGATGATTCCCTATCATCAAGTAGCATTTACATGGAATTTTGTTGCAACACTCTATATATAGACAAGTTGTGTCATAGAGTGCAACATGTTCATTCTGACATTGGTACTTTGTTCTCCTTCTGTCTTTTGGATTCCTAGAACCATCCCCAGCTGATTCAATGAGATTTTGGGCCCATTTAGACTTAGGCCACTGATTTGGAATGGGAGATGGATCTGGATCTAGATTTCATGAGGTGCAGCTTGAATATCAAGATCATGTAGATCTTTTTCCTCTTCATATGAATATAAAACATAAGACAAAATATCATCATCAATTGGAAATGGAAGAGTGTTTATACCTCCTTTTTCTATGGATGGTTTTGGATAAAGCAACTGATCTTCTTCAAACTTAACACTGCAATCTATGAAGCACTTCCTAGTTGAAATCTCCATAAATTTATATGCTTTTGCATCCTCAACATTTCCTAGCAGTATGCATTTGCTACTCTGGTCTTGGAATGCCTTTTTCTTATCCACATGTATTTTGGTCCAAGCTGTTGGGCAAAATATGCACTATCTAATTCAACACTTAATTTGTCAACCTGGGAAGGGATCTTGTGAGATCCAAAAACTATATGTATAGGATTAAATCTTATTCTAAATAAATATGCAAATCCATTAACATGCAACTATATTATATTAATCTACATGCATGACTATCATGAGTTAAATGCAAGAATTTAATCTATCAATGAAAACAAGAAATTAACTAAGAACTTGGAAAGTAACTATAAATTCAAATCTAATCTAATGTTATATTAACCTATTCTATAAATGCAGGAAACTGATCAATAACTGAGATTCAAACTAATCTAATGCTATGCTAATCTATTCTAAGTAAGGGAATTGCAGATACTAATCTAGAAAGCAGTCGCTTAGTCCCAAAGCGAAATGAGAGAAAAAATAACTACTTGCAATGAATTATCTAATCTATGTTATGAATTGAAGACTATTCCATGTATGCATGAGTAAATGCCTATCTAAGAATCCAAGTGCAACTGATTCATGGAAATCAATGAATTATTTTAATTGCAAATTCGTAGAAAGCAAAACAAGTAACTGCGGATTCATAGAAAGCAAAGAAAATATTATTCTAAAGACCAAGCGTAAATAAATGCATTGCAAAACAATAAACTAATCAAAGAAAATTAAACTTGGGGTTCAAGCAGACCCAAGTAACCACCTAATAAAAAAGAACAAATCCTACTTACAAGGTACTAACATATTGGCATATATAACCCTAAAAAGGTAAAATCAATTCAAGCTAAAAACATAATAAAAATTCAACACAATAAACCAAAACAAAAAATATACTTCTAAACATGAGATGAAAAGAGGGAAGAAATAAGAATAAAACTTTGAAAATATTCTAAACAATTTAACCACAGGATTTTAGAAAGAAATACAAACATTATCTAACTAAACTAATCGAAACATACTCAACAAAATAGAGAAAAAGACTGAAAATGGATAAAACAGGCCAGGAGCCGAATGGAAGACTAGACGATAGGTTGGAATGGGGGTCTGTATAACAAACCAAATAGACTATCTGAATGATAGGCCAAACAGGCTATCTGAATAGACAGTCCGAGTGACTGTCTATACACAGAAAATGGAAAAACATCAAGAAATAATTAATCTAAATGATTTTAAGGTCAGCTGACGCATGCATATGACAATGAAATATAAAGAGCAAGAATTAAATCTACTTAGTCATTGAATTCATTATGTAAAATATCTTAAATTCAATTTATAATTTAAAACATTATTACCTATTGCAATATTGAATAAACTGAAATGTAATTAAATAAATTCATAATGAAATGGAAAATGACAAAATTAAATCTCCTATAATTGAATCGCACAACATCAAAGAAATTTATCCTATCAACATAAAACCAAACAATAAACTAGAAATGCTTTAAAAAGGAAATTGCAAACTAACTAATACACAACCTGTTGCTTAACTTATAAAAGAAAACTACATTAATAGTAGAATAGCAGAGTATAATCTATGCTTATAAGAAACAAATAACATGAACTATTATAGTAACTAGCTTGCATAAACAAATCAGAAACAAACTATGCTAATTGAAAAAAGAAGGAATAACGAAAATACACAGGAATGGAAATATATGGTTTATGAGGGGCCCTCCCAACAATCAAAGTGATGAGTTGCTGAACGCGACTAAGACACGATCATGCACATCATGAAAAGAACTTCCATTGAATTGAAAAGAAGTATTACAAAGTTTCTGGAACTGACTGATTACATCTATCCACACCCAACTCTTAAGCACCTCTTAAGAAGAGGCTGGTATATATAGCATTCACAAGAGACGAGCAAGTTGAAAACATCTTCCTAAAAGTAGAGGTTCTTCAATGATGTAACAACTACCGAAAAATTCAGAAAATGGCCAACCACAATTTCTGGAAAAATTGGTTTTAGAGAACAATGATTTTCTCCCAAATGGCTATCAATTCAGCGAAATTTCCTCATGGTGATTGAAATGGACCTATTTTGCACAAAACCCATGTTCCATAATTTTAAATTCTACTTCTGGTTTCCCAAAAATCAAGCCCAAAAATTAGTTGTTTGTTAAAAACATGTAGTCTGCATGGGCATCTGGATGAATGTCCGGATGACCCGTAACCAAGATTTGTTCATAAATCCAGATTCTGAGCAGATTTTCTACTGGTTTGTTGACCAAATTGATGGTTGGGTTCTATATTGTTGAACTGAATTGTGGGTTCCATGTGCTTCCATTCACAATGCATGCGCTCCTCCTCTCCTTCATGGTGTATGAGTTATTCTTTTCACGGCCTGCACAAAAAACATAAGATCCGTTACTTGCAAAAACATAAAATCTTAAAGCGAAAAGAGAGATGATGTGTGTGAATAATATATATATGAACACAAAAATGAATTAAAGGAAATTGGGAACATGAGATATGGTTTTAAATATAATCCATATCATATTCCATTTTCTGCTTAGGTTAATTTATTATGAGTGGATTGGATTTGTTTAATATTTAATTTTCTTTATTTAATTTCCATATTTTTAATATTTTCTTTCTTATTTAATTTTAGACCAATACTCAAAGTTCATCATTACTCATGGTTTTTTTTGCATGTGCAGGTATTCATGGATGGGCCAAAAATAAAAGGTGAAAACAAACCAAGAACCTAAGAAACATGCCATTAAACATAGCATGGAACTTAGGACCGAAAGAAGGGGTTGGATGGAGTTCCAAAATACGCACTAAATGCAATAACACATCAAAAATGATGAATGAAGCTTCTTTTACATTTATAAGTTATAATTGATGAAAACATAGTAAAAGATAGACAAATTGAAGATAGATGTATTATATTTCGGTAAATAGGTCGAGAAATTAATGTCAATAACATCATTATAAAAGACAATTCTAGAGCCCAACTTTCCCCCAGACCAAAGGTGTGGCACGTCCACATGCCATGAATGAATTGGAAGTGGTCTTTCATTTATTCAAAAGCTCTACTTTATCATAAATAATTTATAGGAAACCGTTCAGCAAAACAAAGCCATCTTTATTACTACATGAAAACTAGAACTTAGAAAAAAAAGTTATGTTATGAGATGACCAAAAAGCCTTCATATTATTTAAGATTTCTTAATACATATGATTCTGCCACTAGTAATAATTCATGCTTATGAAGACCACATAAATTAATTGAGACTCCCTCCCCCGGACCGAAGTTAAGGCACGTCCTCGTGCCATGAAAGAATTAAGAATGGGTTAAAATGGAAAACATGAGGGTATATACTGTTAGGAAATCCTATAGGAAACCAATCATCCCTACTGTTATAGCTCAAAATGACACATCTCTTCTTGTGACCACTTTCCTATGATTCCGTCACATGTTGACATTTTCCATGATGACACTTCATGAAAGTCACTGAATGTCACTGAAAAAACACCTATCTTGGAGGACCCATATCTTGATTTTTGTAACTCTGTTTGACCTCATCTCTACACCGTTGGAAAGGAATTTCTATTAGCTAAAACTTTATAGAAGACACCAAAGTCTGAAAATGCCCCAAAATACCCTAAAAATGCGTTTTTTTGTCTATATGTGACTTGTCTTAAGGCAAACCCGCGGATGATACGCGAGTTGCTCTCTTTCATACCCGCAGATGTAAAAAGTTTCTCATATACGCGACTTGCTATACTAGAAACCCACATATACGTTTTGTATACACGACTGTCCAGTTATGCAACCCACGAATGCCTTTTAAAAATCTCAAAAAACACGCCTTTTGAATTTTGGTTAGTTTGGGTAGTTGTGCAACTGACTCCTTCAATTGTAACCACTTTGTCCTCGCCCCTAACTCTTCCTTAACTATATAAATAGAGGTAGGGAGGTCCATGAGAGGGGAATTGATTTTTTGCATTGTTATGCTGGAGGATTTGGAGCTCTCTTTGCCCACATCTTTTCCCTAGAAGCATTCTCCTTGTGTTGCAGATCTTGGAGGCTGAGTTCCTTGGAGAAGAGAAGCAGCAGAACCAGATCAAGGTTTTGTGAGGTGCCAAACTTGAAGAGAAGGTATACTTGTACTTGTTTTCAAGATTAATAAAGATGTGATGTCCTTCTTCTTACCAAATCATTGTTCAATGTGTGATTGAATCTCTGTTTATGATCATATGATGATGTTATTCAGATCATTAGTTCATGTTTATTTGATTATCATTGTTTAATATGTGGTCATAATGGTTTGAGGAAGGTATAATTCATTTTGCAGGTCTCTTTGAGCAAGAGGAGCAAGAAGAGGATTGAAGAGAAAGCTTGGACCAGCCTTCGGTTTATCAGGTGTGGACCTTTCTCATTTCTGAACTTGCTTATGTATGCTTGCTGAACATTATCCATCCACCTTTCAACCCCAGTATGTTGATGGCCTCTTAAACCCTAGCCATAGGACACTTTCCTTTACAACAGAACTAGCGACTCCACTGGGGATAGCCTTTCTGTTTGGGGTTTCTCTATCTTTCTTTCAATATTTTGCATTGTTTCAGGTACTTCTTACCACTTAGGAACACCTTATAAGTCTGATAGCACACTTCCCCTGCCTTCCAAGGCAGTTTTGACCTTTTTGGGAGTTTTTCCACCCATACGCGACTTGCTTGACTGAACAGTCACCTATCTAGTTTGACATACGTGAATTTCTCTATTGTAAACCCGCGTATGATCTGTGACTTGTGTGTTGTACAACCCGTGTATGCCCCTTTAAACAGTGTTTTTTCCTCTTTTGTGATTTTTCTTCTTTTTGAAGGTGTTTTGGCAGGTCTTTTGGGGTCCTTTGTAGGTACATGACTCTAGGGAGTTAGTGTCATCCTTTTTGCTTGTTCTTTATCTATGTGGTAAGCCTTTTATAGCATTAGGGTTTGCTCTTTGCTCTTTCCCCCACCTCCTTTGCTTGGCATGATTTTTGTCTTATGTTTCTGATCAGCCTTTGTTAGTGATATTTGTCTGAGTTCAGAAGCTTGTTGGTTTTGGTTTCCTTCTTGTTTTGTTGGTTAACTTCACCATGCCAAAATAGTTGACTTGTCTTTTATGCAAGCCTTCCTTCCAAGTAGGGTTGATGTTGACTTTAGTTCAGTCTAGAGTTTGTTTGGTGGTTGTATAGTAGAGTTCCTTTTGCTTTGTTCTTGTTATCTGCATGCTTTTAGTTTGTAGGTAGTTTTTCTTTTGCATTTATAAAAGAAAATTAAAAAGAACCTATACTTGTTTGTGCTGCTTGCCCCCCCACCTCCTTCTTTGGATTGACCTTGTTGGACAAGGTACTGAGCAGCCTTTTTTTGTAGGTTTAGATTGATACTTGGGACTTCTTGACCTTTGTTTATGTCAGTCTTATTGCTCAGTCTTTTCATTCCAAAGTTATTGGCTTGTTTACCTTTGTGAGCCTTCTTTTCAAGAGAGGTTGATATCTAACTTTAGGGAAAGCTAGGGTTTGTTTGTGGGGAGTAGAGTAGTTGTCTATTTTCTTTGCTTTCATTACTTGCTTGCATTAGTTGATAGGTTGATTTTTCTTTTGCATTTAAAAAAGAAAAAGACATAACCACATGTTTGCTTTATATGCATGTCGATTAGGTTTTTAGTCTAGATTGCATGGCATATCATTGTTTTTGAAAAAATAAAAATAAAAAGAATTTGTTCTTTTGTGGTTTTCAAGTTTCTATTTGA
>LPNX010517674.1:57858-81517 GCA_001517045.1 Pseudotsuga menziesii
CCATTTCATATCTCTTTGCTTAGTCATTTTGTTTCAACTTTGAGTCAAAAAACCACATAAGTTTCACGCCATTTACCCTCTGACTAAAAACAGCTCTTAAAATAAACGATATAATTTAAAAATTACTAGTAAGTTTTATTTTATAGGGTCATACACCAACTAGCTCAGGATAGACTTGTGGATTAGGGAGTTTTAACTCTCCACAAGTTGTAAAATTTCAGACGTAGTTGGCCAATCACTAGGTAAATCCTTTTCTACGTTGATTGTATCTGGGAAGCTCCTCTCAAACGGGAGTTAAGCACGAGGCCGCATGGAGACATGGAATGAGGAGATAACCCTCTGATTCCTTATCAAAGCATAGACCAAGGTTTTTATGCATCTGGGGATTCTGTCTTAGACACGGTTTTAGGCTCAGCTACCCTTCCCATGCGTACAAATCAGGCTTGCGACTATCCCCCCAGACTGTCAATATAGTTAAGGTAGCCTTTATTTTCTTTGACATCTAGGGTTCATACACAGGTACACCGAAAGGTTATTTCTGGTTGACCTTGGACGGGCTTGGAAGGTAACCCTGGTAGAAAGTTTGGGAGGGCGGTGGGTGATTCCTCTGCTTGTGCCTACGAAAATCTATAGGGATTCCAAGTAACTGTCTCTCAGCTTTCTTCTGGAAAGTATATCTTATACCTGTTTGTCTGTTTGGATTTAGGAATTTTTTAGTGAGTGCTTTGTGGTTTGTCTGTTTGGCTTTAGGAATTTTTTAGTGAGTGCTTTGTGGTTTGTCTGTACTTAGTGTGCCTTTTGGTGTGTGCTTTGTAATTTTGGTTTCCTATCAACCTCATACTTTGTCTCCTGGTTTGAAACTATGGCAAACACCCCTTTGAATACCAACCAAGAGATCCCCATGATGGGAATTCCTTGTAATATTCCTCTCACGGGGAATGTTGGTGTTCCCTTGATGGCCACCCTGAATCTACCTGGATTCACCCTAGGGCTACCGGTGTTGTTGTTTTCCACTCCAACTGTCCTGAATGCTCCTGATGCTTCTCAAGTAAGCTCCTTATATCAAGGGCATCAAAACACTGATTCCCCTTCACCTGTAGTTGATTCTCCTCCTCCTTCTACCTCATGTGGTGAAAGTACTGATACTAGTAATTGGCAGTCTAAAAGGAGTAAAAGAAGGAGGAATAGGAATAAGGCACATAAGTAAGGGGGCACCTGTTCAACCTCTGCAAGTCAAGTTGAACCTCACCACCCAGCCTCTATGGTTAATGTTGGGGGCACCCATCCAACCTCTGCAGGCCATGTTGGATCTGAGCACTCAACCTCTACAAGTCAAGTTGATCTTCACCATCCAGCCTCTGTTGATCATGCTGGTGGGATCCTTCCAACCTTTCTAGGGTACGTCGAATCCAGTCACTTAGCCTTTGTGGTTCATGCTGAGGGCACCCGTTCAACCTCTGTTGTTCAAGTTGAACCTCCCCATCCAACCTCTGTTGTTCATGTTCGATCCATCCAGCCAACCTCTATTGTTCATGCTGGGGGCACACACTCAACTGCTGCAAAGCAGATTGATCCTACCCATTCAAACTCTATTGTTAATGTTGGTGGTGCCCATCCAACCTCTCCAGGCCATGTTGGATCTAGTCTCTCAGCCTATGCAAGTCATGCTGGGGGTAGTCTCTCAGCCTCTATACTTCATGCTGAAGACAATTCGTCAGCCACTGCGAGTCATGTTGACACTGTTGAAAAGACTACCCGTTCAAAACACAAGCCCAAGTTTCCTTGTAAGCTTTGTGAGGGAGACCACCTTACTTATAAATGCCCTTCTATCATGGAGGTGCAAAGAGTTTGGATTCATGGTCATCCTATTTTTTAACATTTTGAAGCTTTTCAACAACCAACCTCTCTTAGTCAGGTTGGACCCAGTCACCTAGCCTCTGGTGTTCATGCTTGGGGAAAACTCTCATCCTCTACAGGTCATGTTGAGAGAAAACAGTCATCCACTGCTAGTCATGTTGACACCATTGAGAAAACTGGTTGTTTGAAGTGCAAACTTAAGTTCCCTTGTATGCTATGTGAGGGAGATCATCTTACTCACAAGTGCCCTGCTATCATAGAGGTACGAAGATTGTGGTTCAAGACTCAAGAATTTCCTTCTCCTGAACAACCTATAGTTTCTCAACAACCTACTCAACCTTTGGTTGATCAAGTGGTTGAACCAATCTCAGATTTGGTCGATCCCACTCTTCTTTCGAAGAGTGATCCTGATGTGATTGAACCAATGTCATCTTTGGTCAATCCCACTCTCCCTTCAGAGAGTGACTTTCATGAAGCGGTTGAACCGAGTTCAGTATTGATCAATCCCACTCTCCCTTTGGAGAGTGAAGTGTCTGCTAGTCACATTTTCTTCACTGCCAGTTCAAAACTTACTAAACAAGGGGGCACTAAACTCGCTTCAGATCAACCTCCACCAAGCTCTCGGATTGCTTCCTTTGATTGGGATAGCCTAGTTGATCCGTGCCTTCCTTCTAATGCACCTTTCTAGATAAATGTCAAATTTGAACCCTACATGATTGCTCGTTGTATTGTTGATGAAGGAGCCTCAGTTAGTATTTTGTCTGCTCGTGCTTGGCGAGGCATGGGATCTCCCAGCCTTGTGTCGACTACTAGTCAGTTACTGGCATTTGATAGAAGAACTTGTATAGCCTTGGGAATTCTTGCTCAAACACCTGTTACTTTGGGTGGAAAGATCGTCTTAGTTGACTTCATGGTGATAGAAGACCCCCTGGTCTTTAATATGCTCCTTGGACATGATTATGTCTATGCCATGCAAGCCGTGGTGTCAAATTTTTTTCGTGTGATGTACTTTAATCATGGCGAAGAAATTTTCACTATCGATCAGTTGGATTTTCTTGATCCTTCTCTTGACCCAACTAGAGACCAAGTCTTTCCTTTATTGATTCCCAGTGTTTCTGTAGACACTACCCCACCACAGGTGAACTATGTGGCCTCTTGCCCTTTGTGTTCAATTTCTACTGAGAAGCAGCCTCTGTTTCCATGCTTACCTTCTCGGGACTTGGTCCCAGTAGTTGACCAGGTGAGTCATCCTATACAGACTATAGAGCCTACTCTCCACTCTGTTGATCCATTTGAAAGTTTAGACATGTGTCCTATCTCGGATGATCTCCTTTCTTCGGATGAAATCTTCCTAGAGTCTTTGATACAGCCTGACCTTATTTTGGATGTTGGTTCAGTTGTGACTAAGTCTAACCCTGATTTTCCTAGTAAGCCTAACCTTTCTTCTTATGTTGGTCTTGTTGATTTTTTGGAATCTCCTTTCGAACAGAAAGTGAGTGATCCTGACGAGTTTGATTTTTCTTATGAATTTTTCAACTCCTATGATACTGAGTTTGTTCCTACAGACTCTATCTCCCTTGTTGATTTTTGCTCTCCTTCTCAGGTTGATCTTATTGATTATAAATCCTCGAGCCTTGGTTCTATAGAATATTCTTTGGTTGATTCTGCCTTGACTTTACCTTTTATAGAAGATAGCAAAGTCACACGTGTTTCTACCAAAGTGACCCGCATCGGATTGTTTCTTCTGAATATGATTCTGATGTTGCTGTTTCTTGGAGACAATATTTTTAGTTGGGTTCACAACTGTTTACCGGCCTTGTCTTGTTGTTCAAGCTGTAACTGCATTTGCATGTGCCTTGCTCGCGCTTATGAGCCTGATGCCGGCTTCCACACTTTTAGCTCGTTGTATAAGCCCTCATCTTTGTTCTCATTGTCGCTAAGCCTTATATCATTTTTCCTTTGCAACTTGACACCCTTTACCTTGAGGAGACGTTCCCCAAGTGTCCTTATCTTGCTCACTTTCCTTGCATTATGCATAGGTCTGTTCCTTGAGCTTGAAACTAATTTCACCTGTCTATGACACTTGTCTCCTCGCATTTAGAGCATTCTTTTTGCTCTCCTTCGAGCTCATTAAAAATAGTAAGGAGGCTGCGAGTTGACTTTTCCGAACTCGTTAAAACTTCATGTGAAATATTTTGATTTTCTTTAGGCCCAGGTCTGACTCCTCAAAATAGACTTGACTGCCGATTAAACTTGTCCATTCAGGCTCGTTAAGAATATGTGAATGGGCATCCACATTGGTGGTAGGTTATCTATTTCTCGGACCATGTGGAATAATACGAGAAATGATCACTCTCTTTTCTTTTTGAATTGAGAAGAGTATTCTTAGGCATAGGTTTATCTCTTTTCTGGACCTGAGGGACTAAACTTACGGAAAAGGAACACCTGGTTTGAGCTTATTTTTCTCTTTTTCGTGCTCTGGACCAAAACATGAAAAATATTTCGAGTGTACTTTATGTCTTTGTCATGCTCGTTAAACCCTAAAGAACAAAGCATCGAGTTTATTGTTGTAAGCCCCATTTCTCGTAATCAAATGGATCTTTCCGAGTGATCTTGCCTTCTTTCACACTCGTAAAACTCAGGCTATATGCTGCTTTTGAAGGAGCGTTGGGTAGGTGGTAATTTGACCTTTTTCGGACCTTCCTGACTAAGTACGAAAAAGGTGTGCCTTTTCTTCTTCAGAAGTTAAGAGAGTTCTTCTTTGGTATGTTTTATACTTTTTCGGCCTTAAGAGACTAAATTGTACGAAAAAGGACCCCCTTCGAGTCTTCTTTGGAGTTTTCAAACTCTCTAAACTATGAAAACACCGTCGAGCATGTACTAGTTCAGGCTCGTAAAATCTACGAATCAGTGCTTTATCAAGTATTATTCTTTCTTTTCTTCGAGCTTGACAAAAATGAAGATGTTCCCAAGTTTTCTTTCTTGGAATCGTTAAACCTTTACACGAAAGAGGGGAAGGGAAGTTCATTCACATGTTTTTTACATCATGGAAACAAGCCTTGTTTCCTTGAACAAAGCACCAGTTTTGAGTCTATCAACAGTTGGGTTCTAGTATTTTGACCTTATCTTGATTTCAGAGTTTCTTACTCCTACAGTTGGTCTTTTTTCCAATTATATGGGGAATCTGTCAATGTCTCCTACATTGTAGACTTGTTTTGTTGGTCCTTTTGTGTCAAAATATACCTAAGTCACTTTTGTGTCGTGCTCACTGTTCAAGGATTAAACCTTTGTCGGCCATTTTGCAGTTGCCTTGACCTTTTGTGTCGGCCATTCCTTGGTATTAGTTCATTACATCATGTCTTCAGCTTCCTTGTCGTGAAATTTAGTACCAATTCCCGATCCAATTAGTCTTTGACTTACCTCATGTTGGATGATAAAGGATGCCTTAATGCCTTCCTTCCAACGGATCTCTTCCTATCGATTGCAACACATCTTGCTCTGGGAACGGGATTTAGATTTTTATGACAGTACCTTGGGGATTGTTGTCATCAATGGCAATTTCCCTTGCTATTGGTTAGTGGGAATACCTTAATGTCTCCTACTCGATATATTCTTCAAGTGTTCAACCTCAAGTCCTTGTAATCACACTTGTTAGAATGTACTAGGTACCTTGGGGACCATTTTCATTAATGGTGGTTTCCCTCGCGTTTGTTAATGGTTCTCCTTATTGACCAGTAATCAAACGGTTTCCTCCATGTTCGACTTCAACTCCTTTATTCGCATGGTTAGGATTTGTACCTTTTTTGGGTGGTTTGGATTGAAGACCTTGGGCTGACAGTAGCATTGTCATTTTTTTCTATTACCTGAGTTGCGCAAGACCTTGTTATACTTTATATGACATTTTGTTGAGACATAGATCCACCTTGTATTTTTGTGGCTATGATCGATTTTTGAGTATGGATCCACCTTGTTAATTTGTGGCCATGACTCCTTTAGATTTGATATGGTGCCTTTTTGCATATTGAGCGACCATGATAGTTTCATTAGTTATACATATGTTGGATCCGTCTGTATATTTATGGAGATGTTTTGTATATGGATTTGTATGTCCCAGAGATCAGTTTTTCTGGCATTTATCTCTCATTCAAGTACCTTTGTTTGAGCCTTTCGATCTTGGATTCTCTGCTCTCTCCATACTCAGCTGTTTCCTTTATAATGTATTTCAGCTATCATCTTCCCCTCTAACCTCACACATTAGGGGACATCTGTTACAGCTCAAAATGACACATCTCTGCTTGTGACCACTTTCCCTTGATTCTGTCACATGTTTTCATTTTCCATGATGACACTTCATGAAAGTCACTGAATGTCATTGAAAAAACACCTATCTTGGAGGACCCATATCTTCAGTTTTGTAACTCCGTTTAACCTCATCTCTACACCGTTGGAAAGGTATTTCTGTTAGATAAAACTTTCTAGAAGACACCAAAGTCTGCGAATGCCCAGAAATACCATAAAATGCGTTTTTTGTCTATACGTGACTTGCCTTAAGGCAAACCCATGGATGATACACGAGTTGCTCTCTTTCGTACCCGCGGATGTAAAAAGTTGCTCATATACACGACTTGTTGTACTAGAAACCCATGTATACTTTTCGTATATGCGACTGTCCAGTTATGCAACCCATGGATGCCTTTTAAAAATTTCAAAAAACACGCCTTTTGAATTTCGGTTAGTTTGAGTAGTTGTGCAACTGAATCCTTCAGTTGTAACCACTTTGTCCTCACCCCTAACTCTTCCTTAACCATATAAAAATAGGTAGGGAGGTCCATGAGAGGGGACTTTAATTTTTGCATTGTTATGCTGGAGGATTTGGAGCTCTCTTTGCCCACATCTTTTCCCTAGAAGCATTCTCCTTGTGTTGCATAGCTTGGAGGCTGAGTTCCTCGGAGAAGAGAAGCAGCAGAACCGGATCAAGGTTTCATGAGGTGCCAAACTTGAAGAGAAGGTATACTTGTACTTGTTTTCAATAATAATAAAGATGTGATGTCCTTCTTCTTTCCAAAACATTTTTCAGTGTGTGATTGAATCTCTTTTTATGATCATATGATGATGTTATTTAGATCACTAGTTCATGTTTATTTGATTATCATTGTTTAATATGTGGTCATAATGGTTTGAGGAAGGTATAATTTGTTTTGCAGGTCTCTTAGAGCAAGAGGAGCAAGAAGAGGATTGAAGAGAAAGCTTGGACCAGCCTTCAGTTTATCAGGTGTGGACCTTTCTCATTTTTGAACTTTCTTATGTATGCTTGCTGAACATTATCCATCCACCTTTCAACCCCAGTATGTTGATGGCCTCTTAAACCCTAGCCATAGGACACTTTCCTTTACAACACCTACTACTTCTCAAAGGTTTATCGTTATTCAAGTGATAGTATGGACAGAGTTTTCATTTCAAGTTCATTAGACTCCTAAGTTTATGGGTCCCACTTCTAGGTTAGTTATTTCCTAGGTATAGTATGAGTTAGACAATAGTGTCTTAAGTGCAACTTACAAATATTCTCAAATGGAAGATTGATGGAGTTCATTTTCTTTAGATCAATCATGCATACCTTCCTCCAGTAGACCCACATCAACCTTTATTTTTACATAATCATTTTCATATTTTTTTTTCAACTTTTTCTCTCTCTTTTTAACAAACTATCCTCCCCAGGAAAATTCCCCTCTTTCAGTCGGGCATGTTCAGTACCCCTTCAAGTTTACCTAGTCATACCACAGGCTGGTACCCACTGCCAGTGAGCCTGTTCAGTACACTAACGGGTTAACCTCTTAAACCTGTTTTCTATAATAGGCTCTTGTCCCAATGTTTCCAGTCCCTATAGATATTCAACAAATGGATTTGCCTATGAAGGAGTGGTGGGGGAGCAGCTCTGAAAACCATGCTACAGAGTGGGATGGTATATGGATTGGAGGATAGCTATTCTTATCTTTTTTATTATTATTATCATGGAACCAAAATGAAAGGCTGCAAGAGGAATCTACTGAATCAAAGATACACATGATTGATGGATTTAGTATAAAGTGGATAAAGCCATAAAATAATGAATGAAAGGTGTCTCTAGTCCCAAATATTTCCTCTTTAATATAGAGTTATATTAGTGTTCCCCACAAACTAGGAATTTCATTCAGTACCCCATCAGGTTCACCTGGTCATACAACAGGCTGCTACCTGCTGCCAGTGAGCCTGTTCAGTACCCCGGCGAGTTAACCTCTTAAACCTGTTTTCTATCATAGGCTCTTATCCCAATGTCTCCAGTCCCTATAGATATTCAAAAAATAATTTTTCCTATAAAGGAGTGGTGGGGGAGCATCTCTAAAAACCATGCTACAGGGTGGGATGGTATATGGATTGGAGGACAACTAGTTTTCTCTCTTTTTTTTAATTATTATCATGGAACTAGAATAAAAGGATGTAAGAGGAATCTACTGAATCAAAGATACACACGGTTGATGGATTTGGTGTAAAGTGGATGAATCCATAAGATAATGAATGAAAGGTGTCTCTATTCCCAAATCTCACCTCTTTAATATAGATTTATAGTAATGTTCCCCACAAACTAGGAATTTCATTCACCCTTATGCTACCTTGTAGTAAAGATGCTTAAGTAACATGCCCTGATAAAGAAGCTAGGATGTACGAGTGACCTCTAGGTTTTAGATAGACCTTAATTTATGACAAATCCCCATGAGGTTTAAAGTTGGTTTTGAGTAACCGGTATAATTAGAAATATGCATGTATGAAAATAAATAATGATGTAAAATTGTTTTGGTTTAATCATTAACATGATATTTTTCTTAGTTCTTTTATTTAAAAAACAAAACAAAAAACAAAGTTGCATTATTCCATAAAATAAGAATGTAACATTTTATTTATATACATATTTCAGTACCCTAAGAAGAAAGAAAATGTATTTATTCAAGTATATGAGCGTTTCCAATGAAACCAAGTGAGAAGAAAAATACGAATTGTACCTTTATCCACATATGAAAATATTGGTGCGGTGATTACCTAAATGTGGAAGTTCAACCGACTTACTTTTCTTTGCATCAACAGGTGCCAAACGAAGGAATGGTATTGCGGTTGAGTTACCTCCTAAAACCATCTTTCGATGTAGTCTTGGTACTCACCTTCCTTCACTATGTCATACAGATCCCCTTCTTTTAATTGAGCAGTTTCTCGAGCACATGATGGATCTATTAGATTGTATGTGGAGAACTCTTTAATTTTAGGTTGGTCTCCTTCGGATGCAATCCCAATGTATGAGATTATTTTTCAGTCTTGCAAAGAACATATTTTTGTAGTTCTTGGGATTTTGGTTCGTTTTTCATTTCAGGAGCAACTGATAAGCTATCAACTGCTATCACAAGCTTCTCTTCTTAAGAGGTAGAGACCGAGATCCCAGCGATTGCCACGAGTTGAAAAAGTTGTCTCATACTAATAAACACCTTTGAATCCATTTGGTTGGTTGATATTTCATGCTTCATAAAAGGATTAGTCTCTGGGGTTCTTACAACACCCAAAAATATTATGTGTTTTTTTCTCTGTTTGTTGTTTTTCAAAACATTATCTACTATTAAAGCAAATTTACAAAATCACATCACACTGAAACACCTATCTAAAATTAACTTGCGGAAAGTAAATGCGAAAAAGGAACAACAAGACTTCAGGGCACCCCACTATAGTGGATGTGCAAGTTCTTACCTCTCGCCTTACCATTCACCCCTCCCCCTTGCTGTGTAATGTAAAATCAATCTATCTACCTAAAATCTAATCCCTTTAGCACCTCCCTAGCAACAACACCAAAATGTTGGGTAAAATATGCACTATCTAATTCAACACTTAATTTGTCAACCCGGGAAGGGAGATAGTGAGATGAAAACACTATATGTGCAGGATTAAAGCTTATTCTAACTAAATATGCAAATGCACTAACATGCAACTATATGATTTTAATATACACGCATGACTATCATGAGTTAAATGCAATAATTTAATCTATCTATGAAAACAAGAAATTAACTAAGAACTTGGAAAGTAACTATAAATTCAAATATAATCTAATGCTATATTAACCTATTCTATAAAGGTAGGAAACTGATTAATAACTGAGATTCAAACTAATCTAATGCTATGCTAATCTATTCTATGGAAGGGAATTGCAGATACTAATCTAGAAAGCAGTCGCTTGGTCCGAAAGTGAAATGAGAGAAAACTAACTACTTGCAACAAATTATCTAATCTATGTTATGAATTGAAGACTATTCCATGTATGCATGAGTAAGTTCCTATCTAAGAATGCAAGTGCAACTGATTCATGGAAAGTAATGAATTATTTTAATTGCAAATTCGTAGAAAGAAAAACAAGTAATTGCAGATTCGTAGAAAGCAAAGAAAATATTATTCTAAAGACCAAGCGTAAATAAATGCGTTGCAAAAAAATAAACTAATCAAAGCAAATTAAACTTGGGTTTCAAGTAGACCCAAGTAACCACCTAATAAAAAAGAACAAATCCTACTTACAAGGTACTAACATATTGGCATATCTAACCCTAAAAAGGTAAAATCAATTCAAGTTAAAAACATAATCACAAAGCAACATAATAAACCAAAACACAGAATATACTTCTAAACATGAGATGAAAAGAGGGAAGAAATAATAATAAAACTTAAAAAGTATCCTAAACAATTTAACCAAAGGCTTTTAGAAAGAAATACAACAATTATCTATCTAACCTAATCAAAACATACTCAGCAAAATAGAGAAATAGACTGAAAATGGATAAAATAGGCCAAGAGCCGAATGGAATCCTAGACGACAGGTTGGAATGGGGGTCTTTATAACAGATAGAATAGACTATCTAAATGATAGGATGAATAGGTTGTCTGAACAGACGGCGCGAATGACAGTCTGTACACAGAAAATGCAAAAATGTCAAGAAATAATTAATCTAAATGATTTTAAGGTCAGCTAATGCATGCATATGACAACGAAATATAAAGAGCAAGAATTAAATCTACTTAGTAACTGAATTCATTATGTAAAATATCTTAAATTTAATTTATAATTTAAAACATTATTACCTATTGCAATATTGAATAAACTGAAATGTAATTAAATAAATTCATAATGAAATGGAAAAGGATAGAATTAAATCTAGTGTAATTGAATCCTACAGCATCAAATAAATTTATCCTATTAGCATAAAACCAAATAATAAACTAGAAATGCTTTAAAAAGGAAATTGAAAACTAACTAATACACAACTAGTTGCTTAACTTATAAAATAAAACTACATTAACAGCAGAATACCAGAGTATAATCTATGGTTATAAGAAACAAATAACATGAACTATTACAGTAACTACCTTGCATAAACAAATCACAAACAAACTATGCTAATTGCAAATAGAAGGAATAACGAAAATACACATGAATGGAAATATCTGGTTGATGAGGGGCCCTCCCAACAATCAGAGTGATGACTTGCTGAACGCGACTTAGACACGATCATGCATAGCATAAAAAGAACTTCAATTGAATTGAAAAGAAGTATTACAAAGTTTCTAGAACTAACTGATTACATCTATCCACACCCTGCTCTTAAGAAGAGGATGGTATATATAGCATTCACAAGAGATGAGCAAGTCAATCACCTCTTGCTAAAAATATAGGTTCTTCAATGCTTTAACAACTACCCACGAATTCAAAAAACGACCAACCACAATATCTTGAAAACTTGGTTTTAGAGAACCACGATTTTCTCTCAAATGGATATGAGTTTGGAAAACATTCTTCACGAGGATTGAAATGGGTCTATTCTGCACAAAACCCTCATGCCAAAATTTTAAATTTCACTTATGTTTTCCCGTAAATCAAGCCTAAAAAATAACTATATGTTAAAAAAATGTGGTCTGCATGGGCATCTGGATGAAGGTTTTGGATGAACATCCAGATGACTTGTAATCAAGATTTGTTCATAAATATAGATTCTGAACCGATTTTCTGCTGGTTTGTTGGCCAAATTGATGGTTGGGTTCTATATTGTTGAATTGAATGCTAGTTTCCCCATGCTTCCATTCACAATGCATGCGCTCTTGCTCTCCTTCACAGTGCATGAGTTATTCTTTTCACGTCCTTCATAAAAAACATAAGATCCGTTAGTTGCAAAAACATAAAATCTTAAAGCGAAAAAAGAGATGATATCTATGAATAANTCTTTCTTATTTAATTTTAGACCAATACTCAAAGTTCATCATTACTCATGGTTTGTTTTTGCATGTGCAGGTATTCATGGGACCGACAAAAAATGAAAGGTGAAAAAAAACCAACAACCTAAGAAACATGCCATTAAACATAACGTGGAACTTAGGACCGAAAGAAGGGGCTGGATGGAGTGCCAAAATGTGCACTAAATGCAATAACACATCAAAAATGATGAATGAAGATTCTTTTACATTTAGAAGTTTTAATTGATGAAACCATAGTAAAAGGTAGACAAATTGAATATATATGTATAATATTTTGTTAAATAGGTCAATAAATTAATGTAAATAACATCATTATAAAAGACAATTCTAGAGCCCAACATTCCCTCAGACCAAAGGTGTGGCACATTCATGTGCCATGAATGAATTGGAAGTGGTCTTTCATTTATTCAAAAACTCTGCTTGATCATAAGTAATTTATAGGCAACCATTCAACAAAACGAAGCCATCTTTATTACTACATGAAAACTAGAACTTAGAAAAAAGAGTTATGTTATGAGATGACCAAAACAACTTGGTATTATTTAAGATTTCTTAATACATATGATTTTGCCACTAGTAATAATTCATGCTTATGAAGACCATATAAATTAATTGAGACTCCCTCCCCCAGACCGAAGGTATGGCACGTCCTTGTGCCATGAATGAATTAAGACTGGGTTAAAATGGAAAACATGAGGGTATATATAGTTAGGAAATCCTATAGGAAACCAGTCACCCCTACTACTTCTCAAAGGTTTATCGTTATTCAAGTGATTATGGATAGAGTTTGCATTTCAAGTTCATTATACTCCTAAGTTTATGGGTCCCACTTCTAGGATATTTATATCCTAGGTATAGTATGAGTTAGACAATAGAGTCTTAAGTGCAACTTACAAACATTCTCAAATGAAGATTGATGGAGTTCATTTTATTTAGATCAATCATGCATACCTTCCTCCAGTAGACCCGCAACAACCTTTATTTTTACAGAATCATTTTCATATATATTTTTTTCAACTTTTTCTCTCTCTTTTTAACAAATTGTCCTCCCCAGGTAGATTCCTTTCTTTCAGTCGGGCCTGTTCAGTACCTTGTCAGGTTTACCTGGTCATGCCACGGGCTGGTACCCACTACTAGCGAGCCTGTTCAGTACACCGGCGGGTTAACCTCTTAAACGTGTTTTCTATAATAGGCTCTTGTCCCAATGTTTCCAGTCCCTATAGATATTCAGCAAATGGTTTTTCCTATGAAGGAGTGGTGGGGGAGCATCTCTGAAAACCATGCTACAGAGTGGGATGGTATATGGATTGGAGGACAACTAGCCTTCTCTTTTTTTTTTATTATTATTATCATGGAACCAAAATAAAAGGCTGCAAGAGGAATCTACTGAATCAAAGATACACATGATTGACAGATTTAGTATAAAGTGGATAAATCCATAAGATAATGAATGAAAGGTATATCTAGTCCCAAATCTTGCCTCTTTAATATAGAGTTATAGTAGTGTTCCCCACAAACTAGTAATTTCATTCACCCTAATTTTACCCTATAGTAAAGATGCTTAAATAACATGCCCTGATAAAGAAGCTAGGATGTACAAGTGACCTCTAAGTTTTAGATAGACCTTAATTTATGACAAATCCCCATGAGGTTTAAAGTTGGTCTTTAGTAACTGGTCTAATTAGAAATATGCATGTATGAAAATGAATAACGATGTAAAATTGTTTTGGTTTAGTCATTAACATGATCTTTTTCTTAGTTATTTTATTTAAAAAATAAAGCAAAAAAAAAAGTTGCATTATTCCCTAAACTAAGAATGCAACATTTTATTTATTAACATATTTCTCTACCCTAAGAAGAAAAAAAACGTATTTATTCAAGTATATGAGCTTTTCCAATGAAACCAAGTGCGAAGCAAAATAAGAATTGTACCTTTATCCACATATGAAAATATTGGTGCAGTGATTACCTGAATGTGGAAGTTAAACCAACTTACTTTTCATTGCATCAACAGGTGTCAAACGAAAGAATGATATTGCGGTCGAGTTACCTCCTCAAACCATCTTTTGATGTAGTCTTGGTACTCACCTTCCTTCACTAAGTCATACAGATCCCCTTCTTTTAATTGAGTAGTTGTTCGAGGACATGATTGATCTATTAGCTTGTATGTGGAGAACTCTTTAATTTTAGGTTTCTCTCCTTTGGATGTAATCCTCAATGTATTAGCTTCTTTTGCAGTATCGCAAAGAACATCTTTTTGTAGTTCTTGGGATTTTGGTTCGTTTGTCATTTCAGGAGTGGCCGATATGCTATCAACTGCTATCAAGAGCTTCTCTTCTTGAGAGGTAGAGATCGAGATCCCAGCTGTTGCCACTAGTTGTGAAAGTTTTCTCATACTAATAAACACATTTGAATCCATTTGGTTGGTTGATAGGTGATGCTTCATAAAAGGATTAGTCTCTGGGGTTCTTATAGCACCCAAAAATCTTATGTGTTTTTTTCTCTATTTTTTCTTTTTAAATATTATCTACTACTAAAGAAAATTTACAAAATCACATCACACTAAAACACCTATCTAAAATTAACTTGTAGAAAGTAAATGCGGAAAAGGAACAAAAAAGCTTCGGGGCACCCCACTATATTGGATGTGCAGGTTCTTACCTCTCGTCTTACCGTTCACCCCTCCCCCTTGCTCTGTAATGTAAAATCAACATATCTACCTAAACTCTAATCCCTTTAACACCTCCCCGGAAATGACGCCAAAATGTTGGGTAAAATATGCACTATCTAATTCAACACTTAATTTGTCAACCTGGGAAGGGAGCTTGTGAGATGCAAACACTATATGTGCAATATTAAAGCTTCTTCTAACTAAATATGAAAATGCACTAGCATGTAAATATATGATTTTAATCTACATGCATGACTATCATGAGTTAAATGCAAGAATTGAATCTATCTATGAAAACAAGAAATTAACTAAGAACCTAGAAAGTAACTATAAATTCAAGTATAATATAGTGTTATATTAACTTATTCTATAAAGGTAGGAAACAAATTAATAATTAAGATTCAAACTAATCTAATGCTATGCTAATCTATTCTATGGAAGGGAATTGCATATACTAATCTAGAAAGCAGTCGCTTGGTCCGAAAGTGAAATGAGAGCAAAACTAACTACTTGCAGCAAATTATCTAATATATGTTTTGAATTCAAGACTATTCCAATTATGCATGAGTAAACGCCTATCTAAGAATGCAAGTGCAACTGATTCATTAAAAGCAATGAATTATTTTAATTGCAAATTCGTAGAAACCAAAAAAAGTAAGTGTGGATTCGTAGAAAGCAAGGAAAATATCATTCTAAAGACCAAGCATAAATAAATGCGTTCCAAAACAATAAACTAATCAAAGAAAATTAAACTTGGGGTTCAAGCAAACCCAAGTAACCACCTAATAAAAAAGAACAAATCCTACTTACAAGGTACTATCATATTGGCATATCTAACCCTAAAAAGGTAAAATCAATTCAAGCTAAAAACATAATCACAAAGCATTATAATAAACCAATACACAAAATATACTTATAAACATGAGATGAAAAGAGGGAAGAAATAAGAATAAAACTTAAAAAATATTCTAAACAATTTAACCAAAGGGTTTTAGAAAGAAATACAACCATTATCTAACTAACCTAATCAAAACATACTCTACAAAATAGAGAAACAGACTGAAAATGGATAAACCAGTCTAGGAGCCGAATGGAAGACTAGACCACAGGTTGGAATGGGGGTCTGTATAACAGACCGAACAGACTATCTGAATGACACGCTGAACATGATTTATGAACAGACTGTCCGAATGACAGTCTGTACACAGAAAATGCAAAACATCAAGAAATAGTTAATCTAAATGATTTTAAGGTCAACTGACGCATGCATATGACAACGAAATATAAAGAGAAAGAATTAAATCTACTTAGTAACTGAATTAATTATGTAAAATATCTTAAATTCAATTTAAAATTTAAAACATTATTACCTATTGCAATATTGAATAAACTGAAATGTAATTAAATAAATTCATAATGAAATGGAAAATGATAGAATTAAATCTACTATAATCGAATCCTACAACATCAAATCAATTTATCCTATCAGCATAAAGCAAAACAATAAATTAGAAATGTTTTAAAAAGGAAATTGCAAACTAACTAATACACAAGCGGTTGCTTAACTTATAAAATAAAACTACATTAATAGCAGAATACTAGAGTATAATCTTTGTTTATAAGAAACAAATAACATGAACTATTATAGTAACTAGCCTTCATAAACAAATCACAAACAAACTATGCTAATTGCGAAAAGAAGAAATAACGAAAATACACAGGAATGGAAATCTCTGGTTGATGAGGGGCCTTCCCAACAAACATAGTGGTGACTTGTTGAATGCGACTAAGACACGGTCATGCACAACATAAAAAGAACTTCCGTTGAATTGAAAAGAAGTATTACAAAGTTTCTGGAACTGACTGATTACATATATCCACACCCAACTCTTAAGAAGAGGCTGGTATATATAGAATTCACAAGGGATCAACAAGTTGACCACCTATTGCTAAAAATATAGGTTCTTCAATGCTGTAACAACTACCTACAAATTCAGAAAACGGTCAACCACAATTTCTAGAAAAAATGGTTTTAGATAACCACAATTTTCTCTAAAATGGCTATGAATTTGGAGAAAATTTCTCAAAGGTGATTGAAATGGGCCTATTCGAGACAAAACTTATGTGCCAGAATTTTAAATTTCGCTTCTGTTTGCCCAGAAATCAAGCCTGCAAATAAATTGTTTGTTAAAAACACATGGTATGCATGGGTGTCTGGATGAAGGTTATGGATGAACGTCCGGATGACCTGTAACCAAGATTTGTTCATAAATTCACATTCTGAATGGATTTTATGCTAGTTTGTTGGCCAAATTGATGGCTGAGTTCTCTATTGTTGAGCCGAATGTTGGTTTCCCTGCCCTTCAATTCACAATGCATGCGCTCCTCCTCTCCTTCACGGTGCATGTGTTATTCTTTTCATGGCCTGCACAAAAAAATAAGATCCGTTAGTTGCAAAAACATAAAATCTTAAAGTGAAAAAAGAGTTGATTTATGTGAATAATATATATATGAACCCAAAAATGAATTAAAGGGAATTGGGCATGTTAGATATGGTTTTAAATATAATCCATATCATATTCCATTTTATGCTTAGGTTTTTATTATGAGTGGATTGGATTTGTTTAATATTTAATTTTCTTTATTTAATTTCCATCTTTTTAATATTTTTTCATTTTTAATATTTTCTTTCTTATTTAATTTTAGAACAATACTCAAAGTTCATCATTACTCATGTTTTTTTTGCATGTGTAGGTATTCATGGGATCGGCGAAAAATAAAATGTGAAAACAAACCAAGAACCTAAGAAGCATGCCATTAAACATAGCGTGGAACTTAGGACCAAAAGAAGGGGCTAAATGGAATGCCAAAATGTGCACTAAATGCAATAACACATAAAAAATGATGAATTAAGCTTCTTTTACATTTATAAGTTATAATTGATGAAAACACAGGAAACGATAGACAAATTCAAGATAGATGTATTATATTTCGGTAAATAGGTCGAGAAATTAATGTAACTAACATCATTATAAAAGACAATTCTCGAGCCCAGCACAAGCTTTGGAGCCAAAGACTCTCAAGTGAGAGACATGAGGCTTATGCCCATACACTGCTTCGAATGGAGTTGAACCAATCACATATTTGTGAGGAAATCTATTCTATATGTGTGAAGCATAGTTTACAGCTTCATCCCAAAGAGAGGGAGGAAGATTCTTGTCTTGGAGAATATAGGTTGCCATCTCCTTCAATGATATATTTTTCCTCTCATCCACACCATTTTGTTTTGGTGTCTATGGAACTGAGTGTTCCATTCGAATCCCCTCTGATTCAAAATACTACTAAAAATATATTTTAATGTATTTACCTCTATTATATGATCTAATGGACTTGATCTTCTTTCTAAAACTATTTTCAATCAAGGGTTTAAAAAATTTAAAAAGTTTGAACACCCCTAGTTTTTTTTTTCATAAAATTTACAAAACAAAACCTGAAACAATCATCAATAAAAGTGAGGAAATACCTAGAACCATTACTTGATGTTGTAGGCATAGGTCTTGAAAAATCACTATGTATCATATTAGGTATAGAGGAAGATATGTTTTCCTTCCCAACTTCATACCTCTTCTCTGGATGATTACCTACAAAGCAACCAGGACATACTCCATCTGGATTTTGTATGAAAGGCGAGCCTTCAACCATTTTTTCATTATGGAGTTTCTTGAGATATTTGAAATTGAGATGCCCAAATATCTCATGTTACAACTTTCTATTGCTATTGGCATGAGTTAATAGAGTTGTTTTATGTGAAGCAGGCGGGAAATGGGAGAAATCATATTCCTTTTAGGCATGGTTAGAAAAACCTTTCGCTATGACATTTCCAGTAACTTTTTCAGTGATTTTCATTGATTCGGAGTCGAATGTAACTCTCTTGGGAGATCCTTTATGAGTCATCTCATAAACAAATGAAAGATTTGTTACAAGAGAGGGCACATAGAGAACATTCTTGAACTCACCATGCTATATTTCAATAGAACCTCTCCCAATAGCTAGGATTTGGGAGTAATCTCCCATGTGAATGTTAGGTCCTCCTGATAGAGTGAGAGTCATGAAGGATTCCTTGGAGGAATCCACGTGGTTGGATTCTCTAGAATATATCAAGTAATATTTTGATTGAGTGAGGTCGGCCTCCAAGGCATGGAATATCCCATGATCTTTTGTTGGTTCTCCAAAATTAGACTTCTTTGCTCCTTGTGGGAGGGTAATATAGTTCTATTCAAGGGGTGTTGATAGTTGGTCGATTGTCTTCTTCATGCACTGGCTCTCTGGATGAAATCCTCTCATAGAGTATGGGCACTTTGTCTTCTTGAATTTCTTATTTTTTTTGGAACCCCGGGCTCCATCAGAATATCTATGATTCTCCTTTGGCTTTGAATCAGTGGCTTTGAGCTCATTCCCTTTGTGCTTCCCTCTTTCTTGTGTATTGTTTGATTCTATAATCAAGAGTGCTTGATTCTTGGCGGTTTGAATCACTCCCATTTGAACCAATTTATCTTGCTCTTGTATTAAGGATTCAACAAAAGATTCTAGAGAAGGCATATTCCAATTGGGGATGGAATCTCTTTCAGAATGGAATGTAGAGACAAAGACTGAGTACTCAGATCCAACCTTTCTTAGTACAGACAACAAAATATGCTCATCTTTCCTCTCCAATCCACATTTTTTGCATTGCAATACTAGTGCCTTCTATTTTGTGAAGAATTGTTGAATACATTCGAAACTATTGGGTTGTAGAGAAATGAGCTCATTCTCCAATATGTGCCCTCGAATCTCATCTTGTTTTCCAAACAAATATTCAAGCCTCTCCCAATATTCCTTCATATTCCTTAGTCCCTCAAGGTGGAACAAAATATCATGGGAGATATGGGTGCACATGAAGTTGAATGCCTCATCAAGCTGATTCAAAAATCTGTTCTTCTCAACATGTTGTTGGGGCTTTGTTTCTCTACCCATAGTCATCCTATACATGCCAATCTTGCACAAGGACACCTACATATATTCCCTCTAATCAATATAGCTAAATGGTGTAAGGATTCAGGGTATGAGATATGAAGGATCCATATTTCTCCATGCTGAGATAGTCTATTCCTCAAGAAGATACATAGATACTTGCAAAAACAATGCAAAAACCAAATTCAATTCACAATGATGTCAGTTTAAATCCTTTACCCATCGACATGTACACTTTCTCAGAGTTTGTCACACCTGGATGGACTTATCTGATTATAATTCAAAGGGATCAAGGCTATCATTACAGGATTTATGTGGAAACTCAACTGCTTTTGGTGTATAATGGAGATCAGACAACACTTGTTACTAGCTTGAGCAAGGCTTTTATACCATGTTGAATTTGTGAACCATTGATCTATAGGAAAATGAGAGAAAATGTGAAGTAGGATTATGTAGTGGAATATCAAGAACAATGTACACTCAATAATAAAAATTTGAGATAAATATGATAAAAATTGATCAGCTAATTACAACATTAATCTTGATTAATTCAGTAGTAATACAATAGTGTTACAATAAGGAGAATTCAAATAATGTGGATAGGATTTAAACATACCAACTCAATCTAACTGAATAGCTAACTATTAGTGTCTAAATCACTACACGGGAGACACTAGTATAACTCTTGATGTCTAAATCAGTTCAGAAATCAGTTAAACTGATGAGGTAGGTGGAAAATTGTTGATGTATTTGTAACTTCGGAATGTATTCACTTGTATTTCTTATCTATTGTAACCCGATGTTCATTCTGGGATGTATTGTAATGTATTTGAGTCATGTCATACCCCGATGTTTATTCCAGGAAGTTTCTATAATGAGAAAGTCATGTCAAGTCATTGTGGGTAACCCTCCTATTGGTCAAGGGTTAAAGTCCCCACATTTGTGGGGCCCTTGGGTTATTAGACTATCCTAGTGAAGTCGACCCTAGGTGAGTCATTGTAAGTCAGGGAAATAGTCCCCACCATTATGTTACCCTCCTATTGGTCAGAGGAGGAAAAGTCCCCACAAGTGGTGGGGCACTAGGGTTATTAGACACTCCTAGAGATGTCGGCTCTAGTAAGTAATTGTTAAGTGAGGCCGACATGTTGGAGTGCACTTCAAGTGAACAAAATAATATAAATAGAGAGTGAGAGCCTCTCTATTTATCACTTTCAACACTCACACTCACTCATTGGGGCACATGAGTGAGAGAGGAGAAGCTCTCTTCGTGTGAGAGAGAGAGACTGCTGCTATGTGGAGATCATCTTACTGTTTTGGGATTTTACTGTTTTGGTGCTGATTCTATCTCTGAGGAAGTTGCGGGGTTTTCTCCTTTATGGTTTCCCCAAGGAAAACTCTCTGTGTCTCTTGTCTCTTGTGATGTGCTTATGTTTTGTTGTTGTGCTTGTTATTCTCTCAGTGAAAAGATCCTAAGATTATAATGCTAGCTTATAAGATGAAAAACTAACATGGTATCAGAGCTAACATAAGAAGAAGACATTGTGCAGCTACAGAAGCTAGGGATTCCTAATTTTTGGGTCTCTCTCCACAATCCATCAGCAAAAGTATGCTAGGCTGACTCTCCATTGAAGGGCACATCTTTCTGTCGAAGCGGAATTTGATTCCGAGCATTTTCAATTTTCGATGTGGAAATTAGGGATTTCTACAGAAGAGGAATTTTTGAGTGAGACCAGAATAGGATTTTTCTCCTCATCAAAACCAAAGTTTAGAGACCTGGATCAAGAAATTTGGTTGGGTGAAACTCCGGGAAAGTCAAACCCTAGTTTGACCCTAAGCTAGGAAAAACCCTAAATACTAAAACTGCTAAGTTTTGGTACATTCGCTATATTCTGAGATTGGCGAAGTCTAAGAAGCTAAAAATTTCAGGGGCCAAATATAAAATCCTGATTCAGATTGTGTCCAAAAATTTTCCTCAGATTCACTATATTCTGGGAGATATGATCCCTCCACATTAGGGTTCCAGCCTCTTCTAGAATTCATCCCTAAACCGGACACCTAGGGATAATTGCAATATCTTGGGCTACAGAGGGCCAAATGGAATTCCTAAAGATGTTCCAGAAAGGGAACGGAATTTAATTTTGGTGGTCTAAATATCAGACTCAGAAGATCAACCAGTGACACGTGGAATGCCGTACAACTTTGCTGTCTGGAACAGTCCTGTAACAGGTCACCTTGAAAAAAGGATAATAAATCCAAAATGGTGAAACCAATTATGATGAAACCTACAGTGTTGGATCAGGGACATGCATGGTTACCACAGTGAAAAATTTCAGACATAGAAAACAAGTAATTTCAGAGATATCACAGAAACAGTAACAGGAATTTCTACAGAAGAAATTGGAAATCTAGGGCTTCCTGTTCCGGGAGCTTCCCTCCATTGTTTTCAGAAAAGGAGTACATTGGACAGCTCCATTTAAAGATATATATCTGTCTATCCAATCATATCTGAAAGATTCCAAGTTTTTAAAATTAGGGTTTCTGTGACAAACCCTAGATCAGCGAGCTCCGGAACCATGACAGACACCTCAAATCGGTAAGATCTAATCTATTGTTATTTTCATTTGAGGTTCTCATTTCAAAGTGATCTATCACATTAGCTTGATGATAAGCTTTGTGAAGTTGACAACTTCCAAGCATGGAAGTATATGATCTCTCTGAAGAAAATGAATTGGACACCTACATGAGTATAGAGGTTCCAGTTCCAGAGGGAGATGAGGCTAGAAGCCTTACACGAGAAGAACTTGGTCAAGGCCCAGAAGATCATTACTGATTCAGTCACGAATCAAATTGTACTACAAGTGTCTTTCTTAAAGACACCGAAGATGTTTAATTCCTTGACCAAGCTATTTCAAGGAAAGAACAAAAATTAGAATACGACCTTAAGAAACCAGTTGAAGAATGTGAAGATCCAGAATGAAGAGACCATGCAGTCATAAGGGTCTCTTAAATCAAAGAACAACTTGAAGCAGTGAAAGAAGAAGTGAAGAATGCGGAAGTGGTGATGGCCACCTTGAATGGCCTCCCAGGATCATAGGATTAATTCATGCGAGGAATGTGTGCCAAAAGGAAGTGATTACTTTTAGCAGACTCTAGGAAGAAGAAGAAGCTCGACTCATGAGAAGAGAAGAGAAGATGGGAGCAATTGAAGATCAAGCTCTCACCATCCAAAGAAGATTTCTCAAGCAATGAGGAATATGAAGAACTCAACTCTTGAAGCACCTCTCATCCTCCTTAGCAGTTGGATAAGAAACGATGCTATCATGAATAAAGAAGACGATGAAGATGAAGGCTCAAGAAGGAGTCTACCCATGAAACAAATAAAGATAAGTATTCAATTGTCATTTCATGATATTGTTTTGTTATGCATTTGTTTATATTCAGTTGATGTATTATGCATGATAGGATGTTTCCATTAATGACAGTATACTACTAATATGCATGTGATGGGTAAGTAGCTCATGGTGCTATACAACTCTCCATCGCTACTTATCTAGAATGAAACCTCTTTGCTGACATATTGGATTAGTGAACAATCTCAATGTTGTCCTGGTAGAGATGGAAGGCATCTAGAAAGTTTCTGTGAGATATGGATGGATGTTGTATTGGCTAAAGTAGTTGCATGATCATATATTTATGCATAAGAACTTGCAAGTATAAATATTCCTTATGAAATGTTTCTAACCATACAATTGCATTTGACTTGTAGGAAAGATCGCATACATAATCACCTACAAGCAAAGAAGAATGAAG
>LPNX010517674.1:81550-159564 GCA_001517045.1 Pseudotsuga menziesii
AAAGAACAAGTGACGACAGTTCAAGATAAAGAATAATATGACGAATGCAATGACATCATTGATGCAGAACCTTCAAGCTATGAAGAAGTAACCAAGAATAAAGGGAAGACCAGTTCAAGAAGAATGATGTCTAGGATGCAGTATCGACACATGAAGAGAATTTCATAGTTCCATCATGCAAGAGATGGAAACATCATAGGATACAAATCAAGACTCGTAGCATGAGGATTCTCACAAAAAGAAGGCATAGACTATGAAGAGATATTTGCAGTCACTGGAAGTGAAGTCACATGACATGCATAATCATGTGTGCAAATGAAAGAAGGCCTTGTATGAGTTCAGAAGACACCCATGGGATAACACATACTTGATTAGCTTGATGAATATATTAACCTTTGCTACAAGGTTGATAAAGGATGACAAGCTCACAGATGGATGTGAGAAGAAATTTTGAAAAAGTTCAAAATAGAGGATCTTGGTATACAATGATCCTAGATGGATACTACTTGTCATTCTGGTACAGAATATTTCAGTGCATAGAGTACGGAAGACAGAGGGAGTATGATGCTCCACTTCAGAGGGACTAACTGCAGAAGATCCTGAGGTTCAACATGGTACAACAGAATTGATAGCTTTCTATCTAGTTTGGGCTTTACCAAAAGTAAAGCAGATTCCAACCTTTACTATAAGATTGAGGATGGCAACCCAGTGATGCTACTACTATATGTAGATGATCTATTTGTGACAGGTACAGATGGGTTGATTGCTGATATGAAGAGAAAGCTTGCTACTGAGTTCGAAATGAAGGACTTGGGGATGATGCATTACTTTCTAGGTATAGAGATGTGGCAGAGTACAGATGGAATCTTCCTTGGACAAGGAAAGTATGCAGTAGAGATCCTGAAGAGGTTTGGGATGATGGACTGCAAGGATATGGCCACACCAATGGCATCAAACCTGAAGCTATTGAGTGGTGCTTCATCAGAGATGGTTGATGCTATGATGTATTATCAGATGATTGGGTCCTTGATGTACGTGATGAACATGAGACCAAACATTTGCTTTGCTATGAACACCTTGAGCCAGTTCTTGACAGATCCAAGACATGTTCACTTGATTGCTGCAAAGCATATTCTGAGGTACCTGAAGGGTACACTTGATTATGGGCTCAAGTACGATGCAAATCAATAGATTAACCTCGAGGATTATGTTGATTCAGATTGGGCAGGAAGTGCCATCGATAGGAAGAGTACTTTGGGATGTTGCTTCAGTATGGGATCAGGTGTGATCTCTTGGTTTAGCAGGAAGCAATCCTGTGTGGCACTGAGTACAGCTGAAGCAGAGTATGTCGCAGCTTGTTCAGCTAGTTGTGAGGTAGTATGGCTATGGAAGCTACTGTCTGATATATTTGATCTCCAGTTGGATGCTACTTGTATACATTGTGACAACCAGAGTTGCATGAAGTTGTCATAGAATCCAGTGTTCCATGACAAGTCAAAGCATATTGAGATCAAGTATCACTATATCAGGGATATGGTGCAGAGAGGAGCAGTGAAGCTCCGGTATGTTGCGACGGAGGAACGTATAGCTGATGTATTGACAAATCCATTGGATAGGCTGAAGTTCAAGTACTTCAGGGAGAATATTGGTGTTCTCGAGATCGAGGTTTCCTCCAAGAGAAAGTGATGAGACCCATAGCCATTCTGACATGGTGGGAGGATTGGTTCCTTCCATGGTCAGATGTAAGGGCTGAGCCATTCTGTCATGGTGAGAGGATTGGTTCCTTCCATGTCAAATATGAGTGTTGGGAATTTTTTCGAGTAGGACATATGTAAGGGCAATTGCCATTATAGGAATGGAGGCACCTGGTCAGTTACCAGGATCACTCAGTGTAGGACTGAGTAGCCATTCTGATGTGATAGAGGGATGTGTTTCCACTTGATTAGATGTAAGGGATGAACCATTCTATCATGGATAAAGGATTAAGTTCCTTCCATGTCATATGTGAGTGTTGGCCATTCCAGCGAGCAGGTCAGATATAAGTGCAATTGCCATTTTGAGAATGGAGGCACCTAGTCAGTTACCAGGTAGCTCAGTCGAGGACTGGGGACCATTCTGATATGATTACCAGGATGTGTTCCCTCATGATCATATGTGAGTGCAAGCCCTTCCAACACTGTGAGCAGGATGTGTTCCTTCCTGGATGGATATAAGTGCAATGCCTTTCTGATGCGACTGAGGGATGTGTTCCCACGTGCTCAGATGTAAGTGCAGAGCCTTTCAGATGCAACTGAGGGATGTGTTCCCACATGATCAGATGTAAGTGTAGGATCCTTTCTGATGTGATTGAGGGATGTGTTCCCACGTGCTCAGATGTAAGTGCAGGATCCTTTCTGATGCGACTGAGGGATGTGTTCCCACGTGCTTAGATGTAAGTGAAGATCCTTTCTGATGCAACCGAGGGATGTGTTCCCACGTGCTCAGATGTAAGTGTAGGATCCTTTCTAATGCAACTGAGGGATGTGTTCCCATGTGATCAGATGTAAGTGCAGGAGCCTTTCTAATGCGACTGAGGGATGTGTTCCCACGTGCTCAGATGTAAGTGCAGGAGCCTTTCTGGTGCGACTGAGGGATGTGTTCCCACGTGCTCAGATGTAAGTGCAGAGCCTTTCTGATGTGACTGAGGGATGTGTTCCCACGTACTCAGATATAAGTGCTGGGCCTTTCTGATGTGATTGTAGTTCACTACATGATCAGATGTGAGTGCTGGGTGTGCCTTTCTGACGAGTAGGTTAGATATAAGTGTTGGGCAAAGACCTAGATGGAGGCTAGGCCTAAAACCAGCATTAAAAAGGGCTAGCTCTGTAGAAATTCCTGTGACGAGAAGAATCATGAGATAGCACCAGGGATGATCCAGATCGAGTGATGATTGAGATCCAGTGATGATAGCCAGCAATGATCTAGATTGAGTGATGATCGAGATCTAGTGATGATGATCCAGCAGTGATGATCCAGATCCAGTCATGATGATCCAATGATGATGATCTAGATCCAGTGATGATCCAGATCCAATGACGATGTCCAGTGATGATCTAGATCGAGTGATGATCCAGATTCGATGATGATGTCCAGTGATGATCCAGATCAAGTGATGATCCAGATCCAGTGACGATGTTTAGTGATGATCTAGATCAAGTGATGATCCAGATACAAATGAAGATGACTTACAGATGAATATGACTTGAAGATGAAGATGAATTTGAAGATGACGAAGACCTGACGATGACCCAAATGATATAGAGAAGAAGACTTGTGCTGATAAATTGTGTCGAGAGAATACCTTCCTAGTTAAGAGGGAGTGTTGATGTATTTGTAACTTCATAATGTATTCACTTGTATTTCTTATCTATTGTAACCCGATGTTCATTCTGGGATGTATTGTAATGTATTTGAGTCATGTCATACCCCGATGTTTATTCTGGGAAGTTTCTATAATGAGAAATTCATGTCAAGTCATTGTGGGTAACCCTCCTATTGGTCAAGGGTTAAAGTCCCCACAGTTGTGGGGCCCTTGGGTTATTAGACTATCCTAGTGGATTCGACCCTAGGTGAGTCATTGTAAGTCGGGGCAATAGTTCCCACCATTGTGTTACCCTCCTATTGGTCGGAGGAGGTAAATTCCCCACAAGTGGTGGGGCACTAGGGTTATTAGACACTCCTAGAGATGTCGGCTCTAGTAAGTAATTGTTATGTGAGGCCGACATGTTGGAGTGCACTTCAAGTGAACGGAAGAATATAAATAGAGATTGGGAGCCTCTCTATTTATCATTTGCAACACTCACACTCACTCATTGGCGTGCATGAGTTAGAGAGGAGAATCTCTCTCAATGAGAGAGAGAGAGACTGTTGCTGTGTGGAGATCATATTACTATTTTGGGCTTTTACTTTTTTGGTGCTGATTCTCTCTCTGAGGAAGTTGCGGGGTTTTCTCCTTTATGGTTTCCCCGAGGAAAAATCTTTGTGTCTCTTGTCTCTTGTGATGTGCTTATGTTTTATTGTTGTGCTTGTTATTCTCTCAGTGAAAAGATCATAAGATTATAATGCTAGCTTATAAGATGAAAAACTAACAAAAACGCTACCACTTCCCAATGAAACCATGCAAAATCGGTGCTAGATTGACTGAGATTGATCTAATTGAATGTAACTGGAGGTTAACTCAGCATTAAATTTCTACCTACCAAAAGCAATTGATGGAGGCTATTGGTGGCACTTAGAGTGGTATCCTATAATGTAGGGATTGGTATCAAAGGAACCTAAACGCATGCAGGAACATGTAGTAAATAGAAGTTAAACTCTATATGTGTTCCTCGCACACTAGTACAGTAATAATGTCCCCCTAAGATAGGAAAGAGGATCAAATAGACTATATATGGACAAGGGAGGATTATATAATCCTAACATGGAGTAGGTAAAACTATAGGAGAATTACAAAAGTTTTTCTATTGGCCTTGAATGAATGATACAGTGTCCAAATATGTAAAAGGTTTTGTTATGTGTGAAACAAGTATACCAAGTAACAAAAAATTAGGCTTGTACACTCAAATTCCAGTTCCTTCTCGTCCATGGGAAAGTGTTTCAATGGATTTTGTAGGAGGTTTTCATATGTCTAGAAAAGGACATGACTATTTGTATGTTGTTGTCGATCAATTCAGTAAATTATGTATACTCATTCCTTATAAAAAGAATATTACAACTGAGATGACTGCTCATTTGTTCTTTCAAATTGTATGGGTCCATTTTGGACTTCCTACTTCTATTATTTATGATCGATATTCCCAATTTATTCAGAAATTTTGGTCATATTTATGGAAAATTATGGACAAAAAGATGAAGAAAAGAACAACATTTCATCCACAAACCGATGGTCAAAATGAAGTGGTAAACTGGATCATGATACATCTTCTTTGAGGGTATTGTGCTAAGCATCCTAATATTTGGGATGAACAATTTAATTATGTACAACATGCCTACAACAGAGAGATACACTCTTCTACTCAGAAGTCTCCCTTTGGGACATGTTTTGGGTATTTTCCAAAGTATCCTTTAGGATTTTTTTTTTGAAAAGATACAATGGAATGTGGACAAGCTGATGCTAATAAAGCTGAAAATTTTATTCATAAAATCCAGTTAATTCATCAAGCAGTGCAGGAATGACTTGAATCAATTCATGACAAATACAAAGAATGTCATGAGAAGCATTGCATAAATCATAATTTTCATATTGGTGATCGATTATGGCCTCATATCAGCAAAAAATAACTCCAAGGTTAAGGTATAAAGTTGAAACCTATCAGGTATGGACCCTTTACAATTTTGGAAAAATTCGGTAATAACTATTTCCAGTTAGAATTTCCTCCTTATATGAAATTGTATTCAGTTATTAATATGGAAAACATGAAACTGTACGAGCCTCCTATGATTGTAGACCAATATGTACAGGTTCAAGCACCTTTTGTAGATGAGTTTTCTCCTAACTATATCAATAAACTTTAGGAATATGTAATACTGGACAAGAAGGTCAGTTCTTCACAAAGAGGAGACATGAAGTTTCTTCATGTGGGGTTAAAAGGAATGCATCAAATAAAATCAAGGTGGTTAGAGTCCGGAATAATGAGGGACTTGTACCCTCACTTATTTTATGAATGATTTCATGCTTTTGGTGCCCCAAAAGCTTCCAAGTGGGAAGGTTTGATCTTGGTGGATCATCTCAAATTCAATCAAAGTTAAAGTATTCAAACAAAAAACTAAATCTTACCGGATGAAAGATATCATCAACATCTTTCCAACGAAGTTTTTTTCATGCAAAACAACCTCCAGATGCAAAAGTTGTCAGCATTTGAAGTTTCGACAATGAAGGTTAAAAATGTTAAAAATGGTGAAAAATATGGTTTATAGGTTATGTGGGTTGGAGCTATGGGAATTGAGCCCAATACCTCCACCAAGTTAACCATAAGCTCTATTTGATATTATGGTTAATTTTTGAAAATTAAAAGAATGGGGAGGGGCCAAGGGCATAGCCCTTGACCCCATGCCAACACCGACGCCCCCATTTTGAATTATATTATATGTTTTAACCATATGATAAACCATTGAAACCAAACATATCAACGTGCTATAAAAATTTATCACTAAAAACAAATCATAGTCCACGCACTATTTATTAAACATTAACAAATGCCACATTGAACCTTATCCATATAACAAATCATATCCACCCAACCATATGTTATAACCATATCATAACGTGGAATGCCACTATTAATAAAATGCACAAGGGAAGGAGAGGCATGCAGGTTTGACCCAAGGATGTTTTCCTTCACAATAAAATGCCTTACCACCAAGATAATTTGTTATGAGGAATATATCACCTTCTGCGGACAGAAGCTGTTCCTCTGGTCTGAATGGTTCAGATCCATAACAAATGAGTGAATAACTCGGTTGAATACCTTCCCTGAATGTTATAGAATCCTGGAATGTAACTCTGATGAAAGACCCGTATACCTATAAGACATATCAAACATACAAAGACATCAAAGATACAAGAAAATCATCTACACATCCATATTAGTGACTAAGAAATCCAGTAACATATATGTGAGATTTACGCAACAAATATGTGGGACGGAAATCAACTTTGCATTAGAAAATAAATGAAAGAGCTTACAACCATGTGCCTTAGTGTTGAGGCACTCCTTCAAAAAAATATCACCTTATCCCCGATAGCTCCAACTTGATCCACAATTGCTCTCTGATGGATTAGGCCAGGGTAGCAATTCAACATCATAACCTTACTATTCTTCTCTCTCCCCAAACCATGGAGTATGAGCTTGTATTTATAGGGCTCAAATGGATAGGATGGTTGAGAGATTGGTGGGTGAGGTGGCTATAAGATCCTACAAAGATGGATCTCGAACTTAACCAACCTAGGTGAGTAGGGATAAGGTTAGACATGAGGCTCTTGTTTTAGAAGCCTCGAGAAAGCTCATTTTTTCAACTTTTATCAAGGGCATAGCTTATGCCCCTTTATGACAGAGCGGTGATGGGTAGGAACCATGCCAACAACATAGGTTAAAGGTGGTGGCACTACCTGTTTCTCACACAACTAGGTCAGTGCTGAACATAGTACCGCTTATCTTCTTGAGGGTAGAAGTGGTGCTGAAAATTTGTATGTTGGAATCAACATCTGGAGCAGGATTCACTTCAAGTTTGGGATTTGAGGGAAAATGACTGTGTTAGGGATACTATCACATGCTGGTGACAAATTTTGAGTGTAACAAAATGCCCCCTAAAGAATGAGGCTAGAGGGATATGATAGGCGAGATCTTTGACAGAGCAAGTTATCACTTCAAGGTAAGAGCCAACTTGATTGGAGAGTGTCATCGGACAAGAATTTGCAATACATCAATACTTTGACTTATGAATAGATATAACCTCATCATGGCTGTAGAATAATACAAGATAGATCCATGAGATGAATAGACAACCATGGCTACTAGAATACAATGTAGATCCATGTGATAGAGGAATCAAACTTGGACATAGCTACCAGATATATATCATAGATCTATGTCATACAGATGCAAATTTGAGCATAGCCATGACCATAAAAATGTGGATCCATGCTGGTACTTCATACAATATACTCCATTGCAACCTGGGGATAAAGCTATGAGTGCTTAACAAATACCCAGGGTATTCGTCTCATTTTCCACAAAGTACGATTCTATCCATGTGATTACAATGATCTGAAGTTGAACATGGTAGAAACCACTTGATTACTAGTCAATGATGTGAACCGTTAACAAGTGCGAGGGAAATCACCATTGATGCCAATGATTTCCAAGGTACCTTAGTACAATCTACTGTGTGTGAATAGATGTCTTGGTGTCGAACACCCAGCAAAGTCTTTCGATCAAAGGCCAATGATGTGAAACTTTGTTGATAGCAAGAGAATCTGTCATTGAGGCATACAAATCTCAAGGTACTAAATTTGTTTCTAAGACTATTTCCTGGATGATGAGTTGATGTCGACAGGAATAGTCTCATCGAAGGAGGTCCATGATGAATCCCACATCAATGAAACGAAACTTGGAACAAAGTTTTGAAATATCGTAGATAATGTAACCATAGGACTGACTCAAAGTACTGACACAAAGGTTGTTTTAACTGCAAAGGTAAAATTATTTCTTCCTTTGAACATTGGGCGGCACGACAAAAGACTTGGTAGCATGACTAGACTAGACAGACACACAATGCTACAGTGGACAATGCATTCTTTTGACTCAAAGAAGTGACATGACTCATGAAAGTGGATCGACTTGTTGGTTAGCTGAATACCCAATTGACTGAATAATATGTAGACAAGTGCCATGTTCAAAGGTGACAAATGACTTCCATTGGATTTGCAAAAATGATTCCCTTCCCTTAATTCCCCCATCATGATTGATGAGTGCCTCTTTTAGTTTTTACGAGTTCAAAGAGGGTAACAAACACTCATTTAACCTTATCTGAAGACAAGTTCATTCCCATATATTTCATGAACCTACGAAAGGAGGGGTTCGTTCCCAAAAAGGGTCTCTCAGTGTTTAATTTAATGAGTCCAATGAAAACAAACTCAGCATCGTTCATATTTAGAGAGCCTGAATGAAGACAAAAGAAAACTACAAAGGGTCCTTTTTTGTATGATTTAGTCCCTAAAGCCTGAAAAAATATAAAATAATACCTTAGAGAACTCTTCTAGTAATGATTGGCTGGATTGTTCCTTTTCTGTAAATAGTCCATCCGAACCGAAAAAGAGATAACCTACCATCGGAGAGACGACTATTCAAATACTTTTACGAGTATGAAGAAGACAAGTACTCGAATATCTTTTCACATTTTAAGAGTTCAAAAAGAGATTAAAGAGGACTCTATTAACCTTTTTCATGTTTGAATCCAGAGCACGAAAAAGTAATAAACTAAGCTCAAACCAAATTTCATGTTTTAACCAAAGCATGCAAAATGAAAATTAAGCTCAACATCATCTTACTATTTTTAACGATCTCGAAGATCAGTTGAAAGAATGCTTGAAAATTGGTTTCATTTTTACACAAGCTTGAAACCAATGGGTAAAGTATGCTTGAAAAAACCCATTAACATGATATACAGAGGTTGGTAGGTTTCCCCCATTACATAAAAGCTAGCGTCTTAGCTCCATTATGATGTCCATAGACTAGAGCCATGCCCCCCATTTTAACTATGATGGGAAGAAGCTAACTAGAAGAAGGGGAAGGAACCACAAGAACATGTGGAACATTCAAGGCAGTCTGATTGCTAGGAGTCACATGATGGTCAGGTGTAACAAAAGAAAGCTAATCAATGGTCACAATCTTCCCATCATGGGGAAAATGCATAAATCTAAAGAGTGTGGACACTACATCCTTCATGGTGTAAACATAATCACGTCCAAGGAGAATATTAAAATGTAAAGGACCTTGGACCACCATAACATCAATACAGATAGTATTTCCTCCTAATGTAATAGGAAAATAAGGAAGGGTCCCTAAAGGTGCAGTAGGTATTCGATTAAAAGCCAGTATCTAATCAATGGCTGGCACAAGCTGATGTGAACCTAAAGCTTGCCAAGAAGTTGAGAATAGAATACTAACAAAAGCCCCTTCATCAACAATAGTGTGAAGCATCTGCCTAGTAGTAACATTCACAACTATCTGGAAAGAAACACTTGAATGAAGACGAGACTTTGTTAGGTTACTCCATTCAAATTAAATAACCTCATTACTTGGAGAGGGTTTTGTCCCAATAGACAAAATTTCCTCTTGTCGAGAACAATCAAAATGAAGCATAAAAAATTCAGCAGGTTTTAGTTCATTCCTTGCTGGAAGAGAAGAACAAGATGAATATTTGGTCAAAGAGACTACTTTAGTCTTAACACTCTCTGATGAAAGAGTGGGATCGGGTGGAAATGACATCGACTTGACCACTTCACTCTCCGAAGGAAGAGTGGGATCAATTATAGATGAAATTGAATTGATCACTTGGTCAACCAGTGAGGAATCGAGGGATAACTTACTATCACTTATTGGAATCACCTGTTGATGATCAGTAATATTTTCCAACCAATGCAAAGCTTCATCCATGATTGGACAAAGAAAAGTACGATTCATAGCCTTTCATATCAAACAAGGATACAAGAATTTACCCTTACGACCTTTTACCAATGGGTCACTGGTTGAGGGAGTATCCTCAACATGATGATCAGAGGTTGATGACACAGACGGTTTGGACCTTTTAGACCACTCTTCTTGTACATGGGAGATATCGAGACACTCCCTAAGAAGGTGGTCCCCCTTGCAAAGCTTACAAGGGAACTTGGTTTTTTTTAGTGTTCTCTTAGAATGGGCACCATCGAGAGTATATGGTTTCTTCTTTTTTTCTTTCTTATCCTTCTTCTTCTTAGCCTTTCCTTTCTTCTTCTTCTTATACATCTTACTACTAACCGCAGAGCTTTGGTCAAGTGAAGAAGAAGAAAGGGATGAAGTTACAACTGATGGAGAAGGAATAGGATTGGGTTGAGCTCAATCCTCTCTCAGAGGAAAGGTGACATTTGAGACATTAGGTGTAAAATGAATTACCGGACTAAACAACCAAACCAGTAATCCTATAGTTAACCCAAGAATATTTAGAGTGGCAATAAAGGGAGGACCAATACCTTCACCTGGAGGGAATACAAAAGGTACACCTTGGAAAGGGACCTCTTGACTGGTAGTCCCAGATGGGGATGCCATCTCTAAACTCTCTAGAAACCCCCTAAATACCACGCATAAGCAAGTACTACTCAAACTAAAAACTATAAGAAAACATGTGAAAGGAGTGGATAAGAGTCAAGAACCTCACAAGACAGGCCAAAAGGATAACTTAAATGGTTTGAGGATTCCTAAAAAGGGTGTCCCGATATACGCTAGGTACGTGGGAGCTCAAATCGGTAGTAGTGTTTTCTAATGCACAACCGTTCACAAGGGGAATTTCGATATACAATAAAGTACATGAAGTACATTTCTATATACCTCAAGGGTACGTGAAAGGCCGTTTGATATACTGACGGTACGTGGAAGAACCACACGAGTCCCGGGTTGTAGTGCAGACAAAGTAATGACATCTCCTATGTTTTATGATGCTCGATCATGTCACTAAATTATCACCCAAATTGATAAAAGTTTTAACCTAGTAGTACCGTTAATTTTATCTTGTGCAGCTAGGTGGAACCATGGAGTGAAAACTTGAAATTAAAGAAGATGCACATTGATCTATATGATAATTCAAGTTTTCCTCTTCAATGAAATTCTACCTAAGAGAGCGAGAGAGATTTACTTTTCTTCCCAAAAATGCACACCAAAATGCAATTGCAATTCTATATTCTCAAACGAAAAGTGAAATATCAATGCACCCCAAACAATCTTCAAAGCAAATGAGAAAGGGATCTAGAGAACATCAAACATAAATAAACCAAAAACATTTCATATCTTTTCATGCTTGAAAAAGATGCATAAAAACTTAATGGAAAGATGATTTCACTAACGTTTCCAAACGAAACTAACTCTAATGCACGCAAAGCTGAAAACATATATTTCTTCTTAATGAAAGTAAGATCTAGAATTTCAAACAGTCATGCACAAAACAAGAAGAAAATCGTTCAACCATTGCTTGCAAATAAAGCAAAAGAGAGAGAAAACTAAAACTTCTCTTTGAAATAGACAAGGAAACAAAGAACCAACCTTTCCTACCAAGCACTGAAAAAATCATCATGCAAAAGGAAACAACAATCCTCCCAAGCAAAGAAAGACTCAAAACAACATGGATCACTCACACATTCCAAGTCCAAAACAAACCAAAGCATACAAAAGAAAATGAAATGTATATTTCCCAATTCTAACAACTAATATCTACAGAAAAGAGCAAGATGTTTCAAGCAAATAAAAGAACACAAAATCCAATACAAGAAACATAAACTCTCTTTGAATGCAAAAAGAAAACAATCAAAGTGACTGCATAATATACAATTCATGGATGTGAGGGAGCATTTTTTTTAAAATACACTTCATTTTCATCAAAAAGTAAGCAAAAAACACATAAAAATAAAAATACAAAGTTTGGAACAAGGCCTACCTGGCATCATGATAAAGGGGTCACTGACATAGTGGTTTTGAGGTAGAACCGCCTCTTGCTCATTGGATTTAGGAGGTGGCACCACTTATGGCTGACTGGACTTAGGCGGTGGCACCGCTTCTTGCCAAAGGCACATGTGCGGTTCTCTATAAAAATCCAAAATAGTAGGAGAGCGAAAAATCAAGTTAGAAATGTCAAAAACTTCATAAAAAATGATGAATCAATCACAATACAGAGCACAAAAAGCTAAGGTGGCTCAAATCTGAAACGATTTGAAGATTTCAAACTAAAACTTTCAGTAGATCAGATCTAGATCTTACTGCAAATATAAGAGTTTGGAGCTTGGATTTCGGACAAGAGTATTTTAGAACTTGAGGAAGAACAAGACGGATCTACTCCCCAGTGGAGTCACCAAATTTGTTATCAGGAATATATCTCCTTCTGCAAACAGAAGGTGTTCCTCTGGTCTAAATGGTTCAGAACCAGAACAAATGAGTGAATAACTTGGTCAAATACCTTCCTTGAATGTTATAGACACCTAGAATGTAACTTCGATGAAAGACCTCTATACCTGTAAGACATATCAAACATACACAGACATCAAAGCTACCAGAAAATCATCTACACATCCATATTAGTGAATAAGGAATCCAATAACATATATGTGAGATTTACACAACAAACATGTGGGATGGAAATCAACTTTGCATTAGAAAATAAATGAAAGAGCTTACAACCATGTCCCTTAGTGTCGAGACACTCCTTCACAAGACTAGTGCCTTGCCCCTGATATCTCCAACTTGCTCCACAATTTCTCTCTGATGGATTAGGTCGGCGTATCAATTCAACAACATAACCTTACTATTCTTCTCTCTCCCCCAACCATGGAGTATGATATTGTATTTATAGGGATCAAATGGAAAGGATGTGTCGTGCCCACTATATGTCAATTAATTAAAACTTAACATGTAGAGTGCTGAACATAAATTATCAACCCGAGGAAGTCTTTTATTTCAAAGCTATCGTGCAAAATATATGCGAATACATTTTCTACCTGCCATTGTTGATCTATTGGTATGCAATCGAAACTATTTGTAAACTAGATCACATCTGCTTGAAAGTAAATCAATCCTAAGCCTATTCATGAAATCACACTGTAAATCTAATCATACTTTAACAAAATAAATTATTATAAAACAATATCTAAATACATAAACCTGAAAGCAATGCTAAGTTAGCCAACGATCTATCAAAATGAATTAATAGAAGAACACTATGATAAATCAATTGAATAAAACATGAACTGAATAATAAAACAACTATGATAAATCTAATGAATGAAAGCATGAGTTAACAATTAACAGATCTACAAAATAAAACACTTACATTTAACACTACCAGCATCTGCTTAGGGAAGAGGGCCTTTCCTCCACTGAGCAGAGCTGGATCTCCATAATGAAAGTCTACAACTCCGGAATTAAGAAAATGCCAGCATGTATTATCATAATGGAAGAATTACAATAGATCTGGATCAAATCCTACATCATAACATTGTGTTCTCTCCTATCTTACATCTCCTATCACCCATATCATATCCTGCCTAATCTATCATGCTTAATCTCTATCAATCTATCCTCCATCTCAATGAGATTGATTAAATATTTATATATAAAATTATCTTATGGAAATGAAGAACTGAACCCCCAACTTGTGATCTACAACAGCTGGAACATGGCCGTAACTGTTGGCAACTTTGGAACCGGCCGCAACACCAAATCTGGAAAATACCCTCTCGAAGAACCACCTTCATATCGCAAACCGTAGCTTTGTTTGGAAATTTCCACAAGATTCAGGTAAATGAGGATGTTATGCACAAAACCCATGTCTCGGATTTTTGAGATTAGTTTCCATATGCCCGCAAATCAAGACGCGAATAAAGGTTTTGTTCCGTGGCATGCATTTTTTGTTAAGGCTGTAACAGCTAGCTATGAGCGTCCTGTACGTGACAACTCACTCCACAAACCATCATTAGTAAAATTATGCATAATAGTCTTTTAATTCATCAAATATAAAAGAAAATAATCACTATTAACCACTTAAAACATCAATGGAAGTAGTAGGTTGTTCAACGCGCAGCTACAACAAATGGATGAAAAATGGAATGATAAATGAGAAATAATGGTAAGAAAATGGATGAAATATATGTCGGTAAGTGATGGAAAAATGGACAATTCCAGGGCCCAATATCTCCCCCAAACTGAACTTGTTGCATGTCCTCATGCAACCCAGTACCTATGTAGCATCCAACTTGAAAAAAACTCATTCACTCGTTCCTTCATTTTACCATTCGCACAGCTGCACCTAGAAGAAATAGAGAGTTTAACACAAATTGGCAGAGTCACTTAGTGGAGGATTTAGCAGAAAATTTGGCTGATTCGCAGCTCTTTAGTAGAAATTTGCCAGAGTCATAGCTTATTTTAGCAGAGAATTTGGCGAAGGTTTTAGCGAAGATTTTGGTGGAACAACGCTAAATGTAGCGGCAAATTTGGCGGAGTCAGCTTATTTTAGCATAGAATTTGGCGAAGGTTTTAGCGGTGAATTTGGTGGAACAACGCTAAATTTAGCGGCAAATTTGGTGGAGTCAGCTTATTTTAGCAGAGAAGTTGGCAAAGGTTTTAGCTGCGAATTTGGCGGAGTCACAGCTGCCTGAAAACGGGCAGCTGCCCGAAAACGGTCACCGGAAAATATGTCGCAGCCGCTGGAAAATATGTCGCAGCTATTGAAAAATGGGCAACTGCCGGAAAACGACCGCTGGAAAATGGGAAACGGCAATATTTTACGGCGTTTTAGCATTTTTGAACGGGAAACGTCTGAAGCCATTTTCTCCCAAACGACGAACTGGGTTGGGCTGAAATTTTGCAAAAAGGTAGCTACCACTCTAATGCATCTCCACGCCAAAAATTAGACAAACCCACATCACGGATTTCGATAAAAATGTGAATTGGATGTAGGTGATGATGGCCATTTTATTGAAAACCGTGCACTGGATTGATTGGAAACTTTCCACAGTTGTTCATCATGTTGTTATGCATTCTCTATCCAAATTTCATGAGGATCCAATTCATGGTTTGTGAGATATGCTCAATTCAAATTCAGCATTTTCATGAGCTATGAATGAATAAAAAAAATAAAATCAATATGCACAAAAATATCAAAAACCATTCCCCCAAACTGAATATGTTGCATGTACTCATGCAAAAGAAGAGTTGTCATCTTAGTTGTGAACAACCATTTCCCCCAAACTGAGTATTTTACCTTCCATTCATGAAATCAAGTGAACTTTGGGACTGTTGTTTTCTTGTATCTGCACTATCACTGTCAACATCCAATTTTTGTATATGTGTTAGCTAGAAAGACATCCTTGACTTATAAAAATGACTATAGGCTACCTGAAAAATGACTGTATGCTATTTGAAATTGACTGTGTGAGCTCGATTTTTTTTTGTTCCCCATGGTTGTAGTTAAGTGCTCATAATGTATTGTAAAAATAAAATAAAATGACAATGCACAGGAAATCTTCATACCAGCAAGAGATCGCATTTACAAATTTCCTTTTATGATGACCCAAGCTGCTCAAATATCATCTGATAATCACAGAATTTGTAGACCCTCCATATGTCACAAGTGCCAAAAAAATATGAGTGATCTTCACAAGCCAAACTCACTACAGGAATTATCATTCATGGGAAATAAAAGAGTTTTAGAACCATTTTCTCATCAAATTCATGGCAAATTCTATTGCAATAAACCACAGTAAATTTCATCCATTCTCATGGTTGAATGAAGGCTGTTAGAATTTTCTTTGGTTATGCCCTTATCGTGGAGTGCTTTATAACACTTCAAATAATGCCAAACATTCTTTTGCACATTCCACAACAATCAAACTCATTTCAGAAATTCTATCAACTTTGACAAATGACCAATGTTGAGAGTAATCATTACCTTCATGTTGCTGAGATACACTTCACATTAGACCTTAAAAAGGCTGCTACAGGATTTCCATTGTGCATGTATCATGCTCATGCTCATGCTCAAGACTTATGAAGATTTGAACCATTATGTGCACCACTGAACAAAACAAACAAATCAAAGGAATCATGCATTTGTTTTGAGTGATAGCATACTCTTGAGAAGGAATGACTTCTACATCAACTTTTCATGTTGTAGGTTCTTATGTGCAACCTATCATTCTCCTTCAAGATGTGTATCAGCTGCTTTATTTCTCCTCATTATTTTTTTATATGGCAACAGAGCACCGTTTCTTACTGCTGGTTCTTGTGTGGCAGCAACAAGACTTTGTTTTTTTCTTACTACTGGTTCTTGTGTGGCAGCAGCAAAACTTCCTATTGTTGGTTGTTGTGTGACAACAATAAGGTATCCCTTTTTTGTATGCTTGGTCAGTTGGGTTGGTGAGATGTTGGGTTGGAATTTGAAGTGGATGTGCATGGATAATGAAGTGTTAGAACTGAGTGGGAAATGATGGGAATGGATGGACATAAAAAGCTATTTAGAAAATGGAAATGGCTAATGTTTAGTGGTTCTTCATGACATTTTCCCAAATCTTTAATAAATAAAAAACTCATGCTATTTTACCTCAAGCGTTACCTCCATGGAAGCCTTGGTTGACATGAATGGACTGGTGTATGCTGGAGCTATGTAGGCTGATCTGATGCTGAGACATATGTATATGAGAGCTGAAACTAGATGAGACTGAATTTGATCCATGATGTTGTGCTAGTTGCATGTAAGACTCAATGCTGAGACAATTGATGAGCAAAAATTCTACCATAGAAGCAAAAAGTCATTTCTCTTATTCTGAAAATCAACTGCTGAAATGAAAATGGAAAAGAATTGCAAAACTACTGAACAAATGATGCTGCAAATCATTGTTGAAACCATTAGATCACATAATCTTCAGCTGCTACAAACCCGAGGTATAATTCTTACCATGCGAATGAATGTGCTAAAGTCAAGCATGGAAATAAATCATTGGATTACCGGCCATTAATGTATGCCATTAACCAATGTGAAGAAACTCACCTTTGATGACAATGAGCTCTAAAGTACCTTAGTGCATCTTGATAGGTATGAATGGATGTGCTGGAGTCGAGTCACCTGCAAGATTTGTCAATCAAGAGGCATTGATGAATCCCCATGATTAACAACAAGGAAATCTGCCATTGATTCATGCAAATACCAGGGCACTATAAAAAATCTAATCTCGATCCCAGATGATGTGTCGGAGTCGATGGGACAAGACCATTGGAAGGTGGACCTTAATGAATTCCACATCATCCAATACAAGTACAAAATAAATGATTGTGAAGGATCATAGTGAAAAATAGGACCAACATGAAACTCAGAAGCGGAAAGTATATGTAAAGTCATGATGTAGTAGTGATGGGAAATAAAATGGTTATGGTGACTACATAAGCAGTGAAAAATGGGACTTCAACATGAATGGATTTTTGGGGTTTTGAAATGAGGAGGGTGAATGAATCTACCATAGGGAAATTGGCTTCTTGAGGGGTTTCTTTCGACAACAAGTGGTATGACAGATGGCTAAAAATGATTATTGGCATGTAACAATGAGACTTGACTTCAGGAACATTGGACTCTGTATAGTTTGCACATCAATCTCTCCATTTTTTTTGTGCTCAATCCATTTGCAAATTGATAAAAAATCTTCAAGAGTCACTTGTGCATGCATTGACCTTCTTCTTCCAAGGACCTGCAAAAACTTAGCATTTGTCTGCAATAAAACATGAGATGATGGAAGAAGAGAGATGATTGGTCTCTCTTCACCCAACACTTATGAAAAAAACAACAAGCAATTACTCATAAAACAAATCCAAAGAAAAATGAACAAAGCAAAATCCATTTTATACCTGCGGCAGAGCAATGTCCATCTAGACTCACCAACGATATTCTGATCATAGCTTCTTCGTTCCTTGTCCAATTTGAGTGATTCCAAAGCCAAATAAAAGTAAATTCATAGGTCTATTTCCATTTAAAATAGTTTTTTATAATTCTATGTAATGATGTTCCAAATTACTCAGTAACAACCTGCATGACAAGGTGTTTTTTTGAATTCTGGACTAGACCAACAATCACAGTTTTAGGCTTAAATTTTTCATTTGATAATAGATTGATGTGATTCCAATTGGATATGAAAGTATATTCATGTAGGTATCTCCATTAGAAACATGTTTTGAATCCAACAATAATTGTTAGGTCAAATAAGCCAATGAACAGTCTAGAAAATAGATTTTTAGGAATGCAGATTTGGGATAGGCAGTCGGTATTTTGGTCATAAAATTTACATACGATATCAAAATGGAGTGATTCAAATTGAGTTGTAAACTATATTCATAGGGGAATATACCAATGAAACATTTTTGCAAAATATATCCAATAAGGCATCCAAAAATTGACTGTCCCAGCTCTGTTCCTAAGCTGCCAACTTGACATCCTATTAGTATTTTGGCCATAAAATTTTCGTTTGACACCCAATTGTAAAAATTAAAATTGTTTGGAAACTAGATTCAAAGGGATATGTGAAATGTAAACAGGTTTTAAAAATAATTTTATTTGTTCTCCCAAAAATGGACTATTCCAACTGTGTTTCAGTAAAAATTTTAAGCCAAAAATGTCACCAAAAATTTTATAAATGAAATTTGACCCCCAAAAGTGATTGGAATAGATGTAAATATTTTTAATAATGTAAATTTAAATATAACACACATCCATACCAAAAATTTCAAACATTGAGAACCTATATTGATTTACACGGTTTGTTGCAGCCGCAGCTGCAACTCTTAAAAAATGACATAATGTTGAAATAAAGAATGTGCATTTTTATGGAAAATAAAAACTAAAGACATATCATGATGTGCAACACCCACATATCTCAAACTCATAAATTTTTACCTGTAGCACAATCACAGCTTGGTGTTGCATCTCCCTGTCACAGCCAATGTTGCAGCTCACTGTTGTAGCTGAGAGTAATCACAACTGAGAGTAATCATTCACAGCTGGGTGTTGTAGCTAACAAATTCATGTCAAATTTCAAGCTTGAAGGGTTCCATAATCATGGGATCATTTTCTTGTGGATTCTTCATTCACTTTCCCTAATTACTGTAATTTTTTTTTCATGATATTTTTATTTTTATTTGTAACAAATAGAGACAAATTGAAATTGGGAAATTGATGACAAAAAGGACTTGAGCATTTTTGTTCAAATAGTCAACAATTCCAAAGCATTCATGAAAACATCTCATACCCATTCCTTATCTTTCCACTTTCTGATCTTCCAGATCACAACAAGGCGCAGGAAGAGAGCATACTTATTAAAAAATAAAAATAAAAAACAAACAAAAACATGGTTTTATTTTGTTATTCTATCCTACCCTATTCTATTTGGAAATAAATTTTTTTAAGTGTATGCATATTTCCAATGGAGCCATTTTCGAAAAAGTGACTCAAGTATGCTCATACTCCTAATAGAAAAATATAACTTTATGAATTCTAGGATATGAGAGATCAACTTCCCTTGAAATGATGGTGCCAAGAATTGGTGAAGCATGGAATGATGTTGCAGACCGATGACAGATTGAAACCAAGCTTCAATATAGTCTTTGTTCCCTTGATTTCTCATGGATGTTACACCATGAAGATCCTTATTAAAATGATCTTCCTCAATGCATAAGAGTTTCGGATCTAATGATGTGAATGACGCTTTTGGTTCCAATGGCTGTTCTCCATCAAATATTACGTGTGTATTGTTGATCTTATCTGCTTACTTATGAGGACTAGAAGAAACTCCATCTGCAAAAATTGGAGTTAAAATATGTTCAGGCCTCGTATGGATTTGCTGCAACAACACACAACCTTTTTGCAGCAGTGTAGATGAGGTAGAACAAGAGGGAAGTGTAGGAACATTTTGCAGTTCAGCACTATAAGCATACTGTACTACTTTATTATGGTTAGGGTGGATGGTGGATTGGACAACAAATTGTGTTGGATACCAAGGAGTTTGATGAGAAGATAGATGTGGTTGATGTAGATGATTGAGTTGTGAGGTTGATATTGAGGGACCAAGTTGTGTTGCAGCATGAGGGAGAGTGGCCATATGATCATAATATGGGTCATTCCAACCTTGTGGGTAAGGTAGGTAAGAGTTAAATTGAGGCTGCAACAGCTGCCATGGTGGAAGAGTATTCAATGGCTGAGTATGAGAGTAAGGAAATAGAGGGATAGAATTTTGAACCATAGATGTAGGCCATGGTTGACATGACTGTTGCGACGAGTTGGCTGCAACTCCGAGATCTCTATGATATGTTTCTTTCATCTTTGGTAGGGAGGGACAATGATTTGTGGAAAGATTCAAGTCACATATACCACAAATTTCAAGACTATCCAAAGGGAAATCCCTTGCTTCTCTTATCTCCTCCTGCTTTTCCTTATCCTGTAAAATAACCAATTCTGAATTTAGTGAATCATTGATACCACCACTACAATTTTCAAATAAATTACTGATTTTAGCTCGTAAAACTCTTGTTATTGCAGCAGATTTCAAAAATAGAGATAAAAGTTCATTATAATTCTTACCAGTCTTGAAGCTTCCTCTTGAATACCTTCTACATAACTCACAAATGTCATCATATGCTAACTGAAATACATTACCTGTTCCGATCAGATTCAATATTTCTAAACATTCAGCTTGGATTCCCTTGAGTAGAAGTGTTTTTAAGATTTCCTTCCCCAGATTCCTCTGTTTGGATCTTTGGAGGTTATATTGAAATCGTTCTATGTATTCCTCCAGACTCTCTTCTTATCCTTGTGTCATTTCGAAGATGTCTTCATTGACCCTGCAATAATCTTGGTATCTTTTCAAGAATACATGTTTCATGTCTTCCCAAGTTTGTATACAATTCCCACCGAGGCTCATGAACCATCGGAGGGTTGTTCCTTTTAGAGTAAGGGGAAATACATTCAACTTTTGATCACTAGCACAATAACCATATCCTCTACAAAGTACTTCAAATTGAAATAAAAATACATCAGGGTCTTCATTTTCCAAACCGTGAAAATTTGGTAGAACATGTAAGGGAATTAATTTCATTGGTGCCACTCCTCTCGAATCTCTTATGGGAAATTTGAAGGTAACAACTTCTCCATCTTTTTCACCTGCCATATCTTCATTAGATTCTTTGTGCGCTATCTTGAGGCTCCTCCTTCGAATGTTCCTGTCAACTTGTTAGTGGAATGGTGGTGCTTACAACACCACTAAGGGGAATGATAAGATTTATGCTGCAAAGATTGAAAATGAAATAAAACTGAATGTAAAGACAAAAAAATTAACACTCAAAATAAATTCAATAAACTGAAATGTAATCATGCAACCTACATGCCCTATTTTAACAATGCATCTGCAAAACAATGTCAGATGTACTATTGCACAATTGATAACTTCCCCGGCAACGGCGCCAAAATGTCATGCCCACTATATGTCAATTAATTAAAACTTAACATGTAGAGTGCTGAACATAAATTATCAACCCGAGGAAGTCTTTTATTTCAAAGCTATCATGCAAAATATATGCCAGTACAATTTCTACCTTCCATTGTTGATCTATTGGTATGCAATCAAAACTATTTGTAAACTAGATCACATCTTCTTGAAAGTAAATCAATCCTAATCCTATTCATGAAATCACATTGTAAATCTAATCATAATTTAACAAAATAAATTATTATAAAACAAGATCTAAATACATAAACCTGAAAGCAATGCTAAGTTAGCCAACGATCTATCAAAATGAATTAACAGAAGAACACTATGATAAATCAATTGAATAAAACATGAACTGAATAATAAAACAACTATGATAAATCTAATGAATGAAAGAATGAGTTAAGAATTAATAGATCTACAAAATAAAACACTTACAATTAACACTACCAGTATCTGCTCAGGGAAGATGGCCCTTCCTCCACTGAGCAGAGCTGGATCTCCACAATGAAAGTCTACAACTACAGAATTAAGAAACTGCCAGCATGTATTATCATAATGGAAGAATTACAATAGATCTGGATCAAATCCTACATCATAACAATGTGTTCTCTCCTATCTTACATCTCCTATCATCCATCTCAAATCCTGCCTATTCTATCATGCTTAATATCTATCAATCTATCCTCCCTCTCAATGAGATTGATTACATATTTATATATAAAATTGTCTCATGGAAATGAAGAACTGAACCCCCAACTTGTGATCTACAACACCTGGAACATGGTCGTAACTGTTGGCAACTTTGGAACCGGCCGCAACACCAAATCTGGAAAATACCCTCTCGAAGAACCACCTGCATATCACAAACCGTAGCTTTGTTTGTCAGTTTCCTCATGTGTCAGGTAAATGAGGATGTTACGCACAAAAATCATGTCTCAGATTTTTGAGATTCATTTCCATATGCCCGCAAATGAAGACGTGAATAAAGGTGTTCTTATGTGGCATGCGTTTTTTGTTAAGGCTGTAACAGCTGGCTATGAGCGTCCTGTACATGACAACTCACTCCACAAACCATCATTAGTAAAATTATACATAATAGTCTTTTAATTCATCAAAGATAAAAGAAAATAATCACTATTAACCACTTAAAACATCAATGGAAGTAGCAGGTTGTTCAACGCGCAGCTACAACAAATGGATGAAAAATGGAATGATAAATGAGAAATAATGGTAACAAAATGGATGAAAGATATGTCGGTAAGTGATGGAAAAATGGACAATTCCAGGGCCCAACAGGATGGTTGAGAGATTGATGGGTGAGGTGGCTACAAGATCCTACAAAGAGGGATGTCAAACTTAACCAACCCAAGTGAGTAGGGATAAGGTTAGACACGAGGCTCTTGTTCTAGAAGCCTCGAGAAAACTCCTTTTTTCACCTTTTACCAAGGGCACCGCTTATACCCCTTTATAATAGAGCGGTGATGGGTAGGAACTGTGCCAACAACATAGGTTAAAGGCGGTGGAACCGCCTAGGTCTCACACAACTAGGGTGGTTCTTAACAGAGTAGTGCTTATCTAGTTGAGGGTAGAAGTGGTGCTGAAAATTTATATGCTGGAATTAGCATCTGGAGCGGGATTCACTTCAAGTTTGGGATTTGAGGGCAAATGTATGTGTTAGGGATACTATCACATGCTAGTGATATATTTTGAGTGTAACACAATGACCATTTTGTTCTTTTCAATTGGTGAATAAATTTTAAGATCTGTCGCGAAGGTGCGGGGCTCCAAAAGGTTGCGTGGCCCATGGCCCATGACCCCATAACCAAATATTTTAACCTTTAAAAAATCAATAATTTTAAAGTCATGGAGGCGGATTGTAGAAAAAAGGATGCAACTATATGCACAAATTACAACACTAAGCATGGGAACACATCCCAAGATAGTACACACATTAATGTGCATAGTTTTCATGGCATGAAAGTATAGTCAATACAAGTAGGGAAGAGGGTGTTCTTGTTTTGTGTGCTAGAGGAGGTCTTAGGATAATATATTCAATTTTATACTCTCTTTTTTTTTTAGAATTTTGCGAGTTTAGTGGTGCTGTTTATTTTTGCTTCTAACAAACAAAATTCTGAAGTGTTCCTAGAACACAATTGTAAGCTTTTGAAGACTTAATAGATCATCATTCCCATTGGAAGTGGCCCATAGACATAGCCCAAGAGGGGTGAACTCTGTTATCTGTTGTGTATTATATTTCTGGTTTTCATATATGTTTTTACTTTCTTTGTGAATGAATTAAAGCATTTAAATTTTCTGTTGTTAAGCATGTTTAATGAGTATTTAACATTCAAATTCAAATGCAATTTTATGGTTAAAAGATCCTAAAATTTCAGATAAGAATGTGTACAGAATGTGATTATGAAATACATGGTCCTGACAACAATTGATTTCATGACCCATAGATTTCAAAATCTTTGTTTGAATCTCGAGGTCCAACTAGCTCCAAATGCACTATTGTAGGTAAAAATCCAAAGGGTATCGTAAAAAGTTCATTTTTTACTATTTATTAAAAAGATTTAAAAAATTACCCACTTTTCCTTTAGTTTATATTTCTTATTAACTATTTCTAGTTGTTTGGCCTAATATTGTTGTGTAGGAACCCCTTGTCGTGCACTTTCACCAATACTTTGACTCGTTCATTCCTATTGTAGGTATAATACTAAACTGGAATATAGGATAGGACCATTTTTTCGCATGCATTTTGCATTATCCTATGACCATGTCACCTTAACCATATGTATGAACCCACTTTGTGATGTCACAGAATCTTCATACTTCTACTATAAGTGGAATTATGTAAGTGGTATAGATTTCATTATCATGGGTACCCTCGTTAGGTCATGTTTTTTCATTTGGTGCCCATGCTGAGTGTCCTACCTTAGGTCTGGGAGTCTCTTGTAGTCACTCCATGCCTTCGAGTAAAGAAATTCATACTCTTTCTTGAACTTTATGCTACCCATATCCTATCAGGACTCTTGTTTGTATCAAGTTGTAATTTCATTTTCATGTGTTCGCTTATCATATTGAGCTTTATGTCGGCTCCCTGTTTCAGTTTATAAGCCATATAGTCCAAGATTTCCTCAATCCTAGCCAAGCATAGCCTTTAGTTCGCAACATGATTATCCCTTACCCCAAGGACACATCCCCCCAACTTTCCTTGTCCTCCCTATGCTTCCTTGCATTGAGAATAGGTATCTTCCACTTCTTCAAACTAGTTGGCTTGTTTGCGACACATGTTTCCTCCTTAGTGTACTATAATAAATTTTAGTGTTTTTTAATATTATCAAATATGAAAAATACTAACAAAATCATAAAAAGTAAAAATTCAAATGGGAAATGATATCACTTTCTATTGACATTTGTTGTGTTGTGTAGCCTTCAAATAGAGCACAGTCCATTCATCCATTGGTTGGGTTAATAGTATGACCTTAGGATTTGTACTAGTTATTATGATTTTTCTCCATCGATCGGTTCTGCTTCTAGTCCCTATGGAGCCTCTGTTGATGGCTCCTATGTCACATAGTTGTCCTAGTATGCATTTTGAGTCTATGCTAGCTATGGGTCTTCATATTCCATATGGTCTTGGTCGAAGGAATTTTTAGCCTGAGTTGACCACTCCTCAATTTTCTTGTCTCTACATGTCGACTATTCTCGAAACATTTATTACTGGTTCGTGCACATCTTGTTCATACAAGTTCTCCCAAATTATCCACCATTTATGTGTACCTCGTGTTGGTTGATGGGAGATTCCTTACTTCCCTCCTTCCAGCAAATTCCATTCCATCAACTTCAAAACATTTATTCTAGAATAGGGATCTAGAGTCCATTGAGTGTCTTGAGACTTGCAGTCATCAGTGGCAAGTTCTATCACCATCGAGATATTTGTGAATACATCAATGTCCCATGATATATGGATTCTCTCAAGTGTTTGACCTCAACACATATATTTACATTTGTTTAAGTGCAATTTATACCTTGATTCCCATTATCACTATTAGTGGGATATCTCGTGTCTGTTAAAGGTATACATCAATGACCAGTAATCAGACGATGCCCCATCATGTTTAATTGTGACACCTTTATTCTTGTGATGGGACATGTACTAGTGACAATTTGTGTAGAATACCTTTGAGATTGGTGGAATTCCATATATGCTACCTCCTTGATTGTGCGAGTACTTATGAGATTCCAGCTCTCATAACTAGATTCATGTACCATTTGATGTATTCATTCAGTATGGAAACCATATTTCACTGTGTATTGTAGGTGGCGATGAACACTCATGACATATGTCTATTATTCATATTCATGTCGATTGTACTGTTACTTATCCATGACTGTTATGTATACTTCATATTTGTAGTCATGTGTATAGATCTATCGTTGTATTTTACTGATGAGTGGTTTGTTTTTTCCACCTGGATCTTCATTACTCCACTCCTAGGACTATTATAATGTATTTCAGCCATCATGTATCCCTATAACCTCACACAATAGGGGGAAGATTTTATAGAGTGATTTTCCACACCTGATAGATAATGATTTCATGGCCTATCCCTATCCCTATGCATACTCTTTTTACCCCATTTCATCACCATTACCCTGATTCTCTAGTGGAATCCTTAAAAGACATTTTTATATGTATATGTGGGTCACAAGTATATAACCCGTGTATATGTATCTTGTACCATCATCACCCACATACATCAGGATTTATGCTAAAAAAACTTAAATATTTGGAATCCCCCCCCATCAAGTAACAAATGAATTGATATTTGGCCTTCCATATGCCAGGAAACACTCCATTTTTACCCTTCACTTCCCCTTCAGGGGATATATATTGATCTATTATGAATCATTGAAGAAAGGATCACTTTGGAGATAAAATATACTATAGTGGAATTGTGCCCCATTCTTATATTCTTGAATTTGCATCCCTTTGTCCTTGTAGCAACCATTACTGCTATTTCCAAAGATTTCCTTTGTCTTTGTGAGCTTGCATTTGTATGGAGGATTGAAGTGGTGGAGGCCTAGGTGGAGGGGCTTGGTTTCTCAATTTTGATGAGTTTCCGACAAAGGTTTTCACTTGTATCTTTGTTCATATTAATAGAAATATCCATTGCTTGTGTATTTATGAATTATCGTATCCATGGATGTAATTACTTTGTTTATGTATTTGAATGTAACATGCTAGATTAGATTCAAATTCTTTACATATATCATTCTTGTATATCTTGTTGTTGTTGAGGACAATATGTAGGTACATGTTTCACTAAAAGATCAACTTGGATCGACCTCAAATGTCGGAAAGAAGGTACACTTCTCGTCCCTTAATATTAGTTTCATTTATATATTTATCATGCTTTGAAATGGGTTTATTTCTGGTGTCATCATGTCTATTGTGGTCCACCCCAAGCCATAGGATATCTTCTCTGTAACATCCAGACATAAAAATCAAGTAAATGCAGTAGAAGAAAGGATACCCATAGTTTGGATGTGAGAAACTCTTGCTTAGTAAAATAAAAGATCATAGAAAAGAGAGTGTGTCTAAGATGGAATTTCTATTAAGACACCGAATGTAGATCATATGAGAAGACACAAATCCTAATTGTTTTCACACATTATATTTTTGGTAAGTGTCTAACACAAATACACAAACACAGATCAAGGATTGTTGTAGTTGTTGAATTTGAGGAAGAATAGAAGAAATAGATCGAAATTATCATATTTTGGATAACTTTCTTATATAGATACTATTATGTTTTTAGAATTTTTATGCCCAATAATAAGAATATCACTGAAAGAATGATTAGCACAGTAAGGAAAATTAGACACAAATATTTATCCTGGGAAACCCTTATCAGGAATAAAACCCAACAAAACTTCCTTGATATAGAATCCAACCAAGTACAGTGCAATACGATAAGACTAACATAGACTTCTCATCCTCCTCTAGATGGACTCCGCTTTCTCTCTCTAGTGTACCTTCTTTAGTTGTGAGTGTGTACAAAGGAGGAGGGATCCTCATCTATTTTTACAAATAAACTATGAATTCTAATAACCCAACAAGGTTGACTTCATATTCCCAACAGGGCCGACTTGTCCTAGGAGACAAAAAAATACATTTTAATAATTATTTTCTGGGTACTATTCACCCAACTTACAATGAAGGTTTCACCTCAAGACTTTATGTGACCAATTACATAAATGAAATATCTAATCGAAGGAACAACATATCTGGAAGGGAGGGACAAAAATAATATACTAATAAGTATACTAGAATATCTTTCATAGTTACATTCTTTCAATGCTCCCTCTTAATAAGGAAGGTATTCTTCATCATCAACAACAACTACTACTACAACTGTACAACTGACTAATGGATTTATATGTCATAGGAATTTTTGTAACAAAAAAATCATAAGAACCTGGAACATCATCATCATGGAAGATTATCATTGTGGAACATCATAATCATGGAACATCATCGGCATGTAACATCATGATCACAGAACATCATAATCATGGAACATCAGCATTACTGAACAACATCATCGTTGAACATCATCATTGTGGGACATCATCATCGTGGAACATCATCATCATGGAACATCATCATCATGGAACATCATCATTATTATCATTATGTGAGTACAGGGACATCATCATATGTAACATCAGTATGTGACCATTGGAACATCTTCATCATTTGCAACATTAATATGTGAATACTCGGGAATCATCATCATCATTAGAATGTGAGTACTATGACATAATCATATGCAACATCAGTATGTGAATACTGGGGAAAAACAACATCATTAGAATGTTAGTGCTAAAAGCAACATCATCAACAAATAAATTCTAGATCATCATCACCATGGAGATGATGGAACACCACCAGTAGCAGCATAGAATGCTAATTCAACATCATCACCATTAACATAGAAATGATAGAGAAAAATCATCATCATCACCATAGAAATGTTGGAGGAACATCATCGTCATCATCATAGAAATGTTGGAGCCACATCATCATTAGCAACATAGAGTGTTGAAAACACATCTTCATTGTCATCATAGAGTGTTGGAGCCACATCATCATCATGAGCACAGAGTCCTGGAACCACATCATCATCAGCAGTATAGAGTGTTGTCATCACCACAGAGTGCTAGGACAACATTATTGTTCTCTTAGGACATCTGAAGCAACATCTCAGTGGGTACTATGATAGATCCACTGGGTGTATTTCTAACTTACTAACCCTTTCAGTCCAAACAATCCTAGCCATACAAATGGTTCTACCTAAGGACAAAACAAACATTGTCTAGCTTACTAACTCTTTCGGGGAAAACAAAACTAGACAGACATACTAATCCCATTTAGGATTAAACAAGCCTTGTTTGACTTACTAACCTTTCAGGAGAAACAATCCTAGCTATAAATACCCTATATAGATTGAGCTACCTCACCACTGTAACATGAAACCTAGAACATCATTGTCATCATCATCATCATCACTCCCTCTTTCGAGGAAGGTCCTTCCAAAATACACCAAGCTTGTCTTGTAAGTATTCAAAATTTACATGAGACATAGGCTTAGTAAATACATCGGCCACTTCTTCCTTTGTAGGAACATATTGTAGCTATACAACTCCCCTTTGCACCATGTCTCGAATATAATGGAACTTTATCTCTATGTGTTTCAACTTGCCATGTAACGCAAGGTTTTGTCTCATATTGATGCTACTCTGATTATCGAAGTAGATATCAGTCACATCCATCTATGTATCAAACAATCCTATAAACATCTTATGGAGCCACACTACTTCACTACATGCTGAACATGTGATAGTGTATTTTAACTCTATTATACTGAGAGAAACACAAGTATGTTTTCTCATTATACATAAGATCACACCTGATCCCAAACTAAAAAAACATCCAGAGGTACTCTTTGTATCATCGGTGCTCCCATCCCAATATGAATTTGTATATCCATGTAGTCTAATATCACCATCGGCTGCATATATGAGGACATAATCCAATGTACCCTTAAGGCACCTCGTCACATGTTTTGTTGCAACATAAGTGAATATTTTTGGGATCCACCATATACTGACTCAATATGTTTACAACAAAACATATATCTGGTCAAGTATTTATTAGATACATCAGAGAGCCAATAATCTGTTGGTATAATGTAACATCGACTGTATCTAAGGGATCATCATTCAGTAGCTTCAAGTTAGTCACCATTGGAGTGTTCATATCTTTGTAATCTAACAAACCAAATCTCTTTAGTATTTCAATAGAATATTTTTCATGGTTTAGGAATATCTCATCTAGGAACTGCCATACTTCCATACTGAGAAAATAGTGCATCATAGGCCCAAGATATTTTGTTTTGAATTATGTAGTAAGCTTCTTCTTGGATTCATCAATGATATTCTCCTCTCCGGTTAGGAATAAGTCATCAACATACAACAATAGAATCATAATATCTTCATTGAAAACCTTATATTAAAGGTTGGAATATGATTTACTCTTGGTAACTCCCAAGTTCATCAGGAATCCATTAATTCTTCCATACCACACTCTTAGGTCTTTCTTTAACCCATATAATTCTTTCTTCAATCTACATACATGTGAATTTTTGTCATGGGTTTCAAAACCTAGTTGTTGTTCAATGTATACTTCTTCTTCTATCACACCATTTAGAAATGTTGTCTTTACATCCATTTGGTGTATCCTCCATTTCATATTGGATTTAAAGGAAAGAACAATTTTGATTGAGGTATATATTGCTACTAGTGAAAAAGTCTCTTCATAATAAATTCCTTCTTTTTGTGAGAATCCTTGAGCTACAAATATTTCCTTGTACTTCTCGATACTTCCATATACTGAATGTTTTATGTTGAATATCCGTATTGAAGAAACAATTGACTTCTCTCTTGTTCTTGGTACCATATCCCAAACATCATTTGTTATTATAGATTTATATTCTTTGAGCATTGCATCCATCCATTCCTTCTTCTTTGTAGCTTCCTTAAAATAGGTAGGTTTTGTATCAACAAGATTACACATCAAGGACACAACGCTAGAATAGATCCTTTATCTCTTGCATCCTTATATAGCTACATATTTTTTCACACCTTCAATGACATTATGATCCCAACATTGTCTTATTTTCTTCGATATCATCTCTTGAGGTATCACCATAGGTATTTGAGGCATTTCCATGTCGTGGTCTTCTGGTATTGGTTCTTCTTCAACATTGTGGATTGGAATTATGGGGGCTTCATGTTCTTCTTCTTGATATTCATTTTCATGGTTATTTTTGGACTTAGTGAAAGATACATATTCATCAAATATAACATATATGCTAATTTTGATCTGGAAAAAACCTAGAATGCACAGTCTATAAGATTTCGACTAATCACTATATCCAACAAGTATTCCCTTCTTTTCTGAAGGGTACAATTTCGTTCTTTTTTTTATGTATTTGTAACTTCAAAAGATATTCTGATGTATATTATCATTGTATGTTATTGTACTCCCATTGGGGATGTGTTTACCCCCTTGTGGGATGTCTTAATTATGTCTAGACCTTAAGGTACAACCTCTGTTGTAAGTAAGGGAAATAGTCCATAGTGTAACAACATGTAATGTATATTTGGAGTCTCTCTAGGAGAGGTTGGACCTATTAGGGAAGACATGTGGACCTAAGTCTTATGTTTGGTCAGTGACTTGAAAGCACATAAATATAGAGGCGCTTTCCCTCATTTATACACACCTCACACTGTCAAGTTCACATGAGAGAGAGAGAGAGAGAGAGAGAGAGAGAGAGAGAGAGGAGGAGAGATAGATAGCTACTGAATATTTCTTATTATTTATTTTTGATCATCTTACTATTTTGAGGAATTTTGTGTGGTTTTCTCCTTTATGGTTTCCTTGGTGAAAATATTTGTTTCTCATGCATGTTTTATATCTTATGCATCTTGTTGTACTTTTTATTCTTTCAAATAAACATCCTAGATAATATTATTAGATCTAAAGAAAAACGAACATGGAATCAGAGCCTCTCTTAAAGAAGGAATAATGCACCTATGGAAACTAGGGCTTCCTAGTTCAAGGTGTTCTCTTCGCATATCATCAAGAAAAGAGGCCTAGGCTAACTCACCTCAGTAGGGCACATCTTTTGGTGGAAGCAGTTTTAATATTGAAGAAGTTTCATTTTTTACCCTGTCACTAGAGCCGGGAGGAACTATGGAATTAAGTTTCGGAATCTTCCCACCTTAGCTTTTAGAAAGTGACCTATATGAGAAACTCACCTCAAGGAGGTGCATATTTCTATCCAAACATAATTCCCAAACTCCAAGTTTAGAAAATTAGGGTTTCTCTGACAAACCCTAGGTTGGGCAGCTTCGGAACAAGATCAGACACCTCAAATCATTAAGATATAAATATTTTCTATTTACATTTGAGGTTCTCATTTGAAAATATGACTCACCATACTCAGCTTGAGGAAAAGCTTGGAGGGGATGATAAATTCTGAGCATGGAAGTACATAATCTCTTTGATCCTTGAAGAAAATTACTTGGATCAATTCATCATTGGAGAAGTTCCAAAATTATAGGGAGATGAGGAAAAGGTTTCTCATAAGAGAAGCATGGCTAAGGCTAAGAGAATCATTACAGATTCCATTAAGGATCACCTCATCCACCATGTTTCTACATTCAAGACACTGAAGGAAGTATATGATTCTTTGAAAAAGATGTTCGAAGGAAAGAACATCAATCAAAAGATGACTCTAAGGAACTAGATAAGGAATGTGAACATACAAAACCCCGAGACTATACAGTATTACTTCCCAAGGGTTTCTCAAATCAAAGAACAACTTGAAGCTATTGAATAAAATCTCAAAGAAGGAGAAATTTTAATGAATACCTTGAATTGTCTCCCTAGTTCATGGGACTCATTCATTCAATGGATTTGTGCAAGAAGGAGGCTGATCTCTTTTGTCAGAATATGAGAAGAATGTGCACAAGAAGAAGCTCAACTAGTGAGAAGAGAAGAGAATATGGGATAAATTAAAGATAAATATCTCACAGTTCACACCAAAAGGAACTTCAAGAAGAAGGAGAAGAAGGAAGTCTTTCATCACAATAAGAAGAAGGAGAAGAAACTGAAGAATACCAAGAGAGAGACTTCAAATGTTCGATGCTACACTTGTGATAAAAGGGGACACTTTGCAAGATATTATCCTATCAGGAAAAGGAGACACCAGGCTCATGTTGCTGAAGATGATGAACCAACAAACAAAAGATTCAAATAGGAGAAGGATGATTCAGATGAAGATTATGTGCTAACTACAACACTTATGGGCAGTCTCTCACATGAATAGCATTGATTCAAATCGTTCGTTAATATATCTGAACATGATTCACCTCACAAGTTGAAACTTGAGGATGATTACCGATACCCCATAAAAGGGAGCGGAGAAGCTTCATACAATATTTCTTCCAGGAAATATTTAAAGATGCATGATGTGATATATGTTCCTGGATTGAAGAAGAATCTTCTCTCCATCTCTCCACTAGATGAAAAGGGAATTAGGGTTGCTTTTGTCAATGGAAAATTTCTTATGTGGCCCAGGGGAAAGACAATAGAGGATGCAAAAATGATTGGAGAATTATACAGAGGCTTGTAGAATATGGAGGGACAACCTATACAAGAATTGGTTGACGAGTCAACTGAACCAAGTGACTTGTGGAACATAAGGCTTGCACATGTGCACTACAGAGCACTACCAATGGAAAGAAAATAATCCTTAGGATTTCCATAGATCCAGGAAAATCCTTAAGGAATTTTTAAAGGATGTGTACAAAAAAAGAATGTGAATAACACATTTCCTAGTAGTGAGAGAAAGGTTAAAGGAATACAGGAGATAGTACACTCGGATGTATGTGGACCCATGTATTCTATCTCATTAAGTGGGTATGCGTATTATGTTTCCTTTATAAATTATTTCTCATGTAAGACCTGGATATATTTATTTAAATGGAAAAGTGAAGTTTTTAGTAATTTCAAGGAATATAAAGCCTTGGTTGAGAACCATACTGATAGGAAGATCAAGACTCTTTGGTCATATAATGGCATATAGTTCACTTCGAAAGAATTAAAGGAAATCTATAAAGAGTACGAGATTAAGAGAGAGTTGAGAAATTCATACAATCATCAACAGAATGGGGTTGTAGAACAAAAGAATCAAACTATCATGGAGGAAAAAAAATATATGTTGCGTGACCAGGATCTTCCTATGCACCACTGGGTAGAGGGACAAAGAACTATTGTGTATGTACATAACCGTACTCCTCATCGAGTACTTGGAAACAAGACTTTTGAAGAGGCTTTCTTAGGACAGAAACCCAAATTCAACCATCTTAGAATATATGGTTTCCCAGTGTACATACATATACCAAACGATAAAAGGACCAAGCTTCATCCTTCTGGGTGAAAGGGTATATTTGTAGGATACAATTGATACATCAAAGGCTTACCGAATATAATTCCAAAGATTCAAGAAGATCAAAATCAATAGAGATGTAACCTTTGATGAATACTCGACATAAATTCAGATCCAAGTAGACTCCTATCCAGGAATTCAATGAACCTGAAGAGACAAGAGTTCGAGAAATGGAAATTGGAGAAGCAATTCTAGAAGACCATGAATTTCATGATATGACATAACCACAAGAGCCGATAGAGACATTCCTTGATAAAGACTACCACAAGAGGAAACCAACATGGGCATGAGAGCTCATATGAGAAGTTGAAAGGTATGGTGCTCGAGAGGGAATACATAGAGAGAGAAAGAGGGAAAATCCATACAATAGCTATGTGTTCCTTTTGTGTGACATCATTGATAGAAAACCTTCCACCTATGAAGAGGCTGCAGAAAAGAAAGAATGGGAGGATGCTATGATCAAGAAATATGAGTAGATCACGAAGAAGGATGTTTGGGAGATCATTTTGAGATTGGAGGATAAGTCCGTCATTTCTTCAAAGTGGATCTACAAGATCAAGCATGATGCAGATGGAAACATCGAGAAAAATAATGAAATGTTTGTAACATGAGGCTTCTCACAAACAAAAAAGGCATAGACTATGGAGAGACATTTGCACCCATGGCGAGGTACATTTCCATCAGGACCATACTTGCTTTGGCAGTAGTTATGAAATGGAAAATACACCAGATGGATGTCAAGACAACTTTCTTGAATGGTGTAGTCGAGGAGGAAGTGTACGTGGAACAACCAATGGGATTCAAGACACATGAAAGGAGGACCCATGTGTGCAAATTGAAGAAGGCCTTTTATGGATTTAAACAAGACACAAAAGGATGGATAGTTTCTAATGGGATTGGGATTTACCAATATTAAAGAATACTTCAACCTCTACTTCAAGGTAGAAGATGGAATAACTATGATACTCCTACAGGTGAAGAGGAACTCATTACAGATGCAAGGAGGAGATTTGCTACAGAGTTAGAGATGGTAGACCTAGGTATGATGCACTACTTATTAGGCATGGAGGTGTGGCAGAGTGAAGATGGAATATTCCTTAGGCAAGGGAAGTATGAAATGGAGATTCTTAAGAGATTCAGAATGTTAGAATGCAAGGTGATGGCCACACATATGGAATCTAACTTGAATATTCTCAGTGATGCTTCATGTGAGTTGGTTGATGCCATGATGTATCATTATATGATTTGATCATTGATGTATCTGATGAATATGATACCAAACATATGATTTGTGGTGAACACCCTGAGCCAGTTCCTAAAGAATTTGAGAAATGTTCACTTGATAGTTGCAAAGCATGTTCTAAGGTACCTAAAAGATAGAGTGGATTATGGGATCAAATATGATGCACATCAAAAGATTAACCTACACAGTTATGTTGATTCATACTGGGAAGGTAGTGCCACTAATAGGAAGAGAACCTCATGCTTCTGCTTTAGTTTGGGATTGGGAATGATCTTCTTTTTCAGCAGGAATAAATCATGTGTGGTGCTGAGTAAAACTGAGGAAGAGTATGTTGCTACTTGCTCGGCTATTTGTGAGGAAGTGTGGCTGTGAAATATACTATCTGGATTATTTGATCTCCAGTTGGATGTGACTTGTATCTTTTGTGAAAATAAGAGTTGCATGAAGCTTTCAGAAAACCCAGTGTTCCATGACACGTCAAAGCACATTGAGATCAAGTTCCACTATATCAGGGATATGGTGCAGAGAGGAGAAATGAAGATCTAGTACATGGAAATAGAGGAGAAGATAGTCGATGTGTTTACCAAGACTATAGAGAGACTGAAGTTCAAGTACTTTAGCGAAATACTTGGTGTGATCCTGATCAAGATCCCTTGAAAGAGGCAGTGATGTATTCTAGCATATCTAAAGAGACAGGTTTCCTAAGCGTAACATCTCGATGAATTTCGTAGGTTGATTAGGCATAATCAGTCCTAAAGTTATCCTTGGATAAGTCCTGGAGAAGATCGTAGGTTATCCTTGGATGTAATTAGTCCTGATGTGTTCTATGCTAGAAATAATTGATGCATGATATCTCACATGGAAATTGTGAGAGGTTGTCCGAGCAAAAAAATTCTAGTGAAGGAGGATGCTCGAATGTAATCAGTCATCTAGGTTGTCCTTGGATGTAATTAGTCATGGAAAATCCAGCAGGTTATCCTTGGATGTAATTCATCCTGTCACAAGTTATTTAAGTGCAAAATGAGACCTGGTGTGGTACAGATGTTACTCAAATGTAATATTCGATGTGGGTTTCCTGAGTGTAAAATGAGACCTAGTGTGGTAAGTAGGTTACCTCAATTTAATACACCTCAAAGGTTGTCTGAACGTAAAAGATCTTGGACGCAGGTTGTTCAGATGTAATAAGTCCTTAAGTTTGACCAGGGAATGTAAAAGGTCCCGATGTAGTAGATTGTTTGGTCATAAACCATCCTTACATATATTGTAATGGGGATTTGTCCCCTATTACATGCAAAAGCACCAACCTTATATTGTTATGATCATAAGAAAGAGTTCAATGGAAAAACCGAAAAATAAACTAATCTAACATTTGAAAGAAAATATTTTTTATGATTTTAGCATGTATATCAACTAAACTAGTGAAATAAACAAAAAAGTAAACACACCTTTCTCCTGCAAGATGGGCCACCATATCCGTCCTCGAAAGTGGTTCCGCAGCTCCACGAGTTCGTTCTCCAGTTGTCTCCATGGAAAATTTTCAAACAAGAAATGGATCCAAAGTGGATAGGGATAATGTCTCGACGTACCCCATGGGAAATGGTGTGGAAACAAGAATAATAGCAGGGAAGTATGTGGAATTCCAGAGAGCACAAATGTCACAGTGTAACCGTAAGTGAATAAGAAAAGAGGTATGAGTGTTTTGGGAGAGCCCTTCATAGTGTATATATCCTATGGTCCTAGGTTTTTTTGACCCATGGTATTTTCTTGCCCATGGTATTTATTTGTCATTTTTTTACCCTTTCTCTTTTTTAGGGTTTTGGACCCCTTTTAAGGGTTTTTTAACCCTTTTTGGGAGAGAGTGAGGGTAAACCATAGTAAATAATGATGTTTTGGACAATTTTTGGTGGAAATGCAATCATGAAGGTCAAAAGTAAGGGAAATATGGTAGGAATATGATGTATGTATATGATTTATACCATGGAGATCTCAGTGACTACTTTTTAGTGTTAACATGTTTCCCCCTGATATTTGAGGGAAGGAGCTCATCATATGGCCGAGACACATTTTCGACATAAACTGAGTCAACAAAACTAGTCAACAGGGGTTCCCACTCTGTCGACACCCAAACCATCATGATCTCCTTGAGCACTAGCCCAAACAGGTCTTACCCCATCTAGCAACACCCACAGGGTGACTGAAGTCTCACCCGAGATGTTTGAGGTAGAGATGATGGAACCAAGTTTACAAAGAATGAGAGAGGAAAATGTGCATCTACTTATCAACTTAGCACAACATGAACAGATCTGGACATTCAAATCATACTGTAACAAAAACTCATTATCATTCAACAGATCGCATTATTATATCAGAACTACAATAAACATATCAATGCACAAACAAATCCAAGAGAATAACATCATTTAAAGCATGGAATCATCGCATCATTTACATATCCATGTCACAGATACACATTCAATTCATAATTGAGCCGCATAAAACAATAAAATAGAAAAACAGAAAAGAACACAATGATTCAACTCAACTTCTACGGTGTCATATTACTTCTACACAAATTCACAAATTCTCCGAAACAGTTCACAGATCAACAAGTGCTCTCCAAAAGTACTTTCAACAAAGATGATAAAAAGTCCTCTAACACTTACAAATCAACATCTACTTATAGGATTACACCTTTACATTCAAGGTCCACTTAGACAACTTCCTAACCAACTCTTCACTGATTCTACAAAATAATGACAAATATCCACAAAATATGGTCCAAAACTACAAAAGATGACATAAAATATATAAAATATTCCATTGTTTTCCTTGCACACCATCTTCCACTTGTGTGGTGTCTTTGAGCTTGCGTAGCATCCGCGATGTTGCACAACTACCTTATCCCAAAACCGTCTGCCAACAAGCTTCCAAGAAATTATTGTGGTTCTCCCTCAAGCCACGTCAGCTAGACATGGTGTACTCATTAATATTTAACATGAATTATTCATACTGCTGGGTAATCTCCTTCACCTTCTTTCCTTCCTACGTGTCCTTTAGCGCAACAACTTCCTTAATATAAATATATGCTGCAATATATTTGAACTCATCTAACTACTCAATGTGCCTCTATTGTATTTCCCTCGCTTTTCTGACGTGCTTTTGCAAATATTTCATCTCCTAACACCTTGTAATCTGAACAACTGGTGGAATTTCTCTGAATTTCATTTGTAGTGTTTCCAATTGCCACTCATCCTCCTGCAACTAATTGGTCAGTTACACCAGTTTCTCATATTGAACTACAATGCCCCAAAATTGTGTACTCACGTCTGTGAATTTGTTTGCTTCCTGCTCCATCTCTTAGAGTTGTGTCACCACATCCTCTATGGGGATCTCTCTCAGTGATTTGTTTAGGTGGTGTGTCTGGATGCACCAGATCATTCAAAATATTGTTGTCACCCTACAACTACGTGATGATCATCCTGAGCTGCTGCACTTTGGCTTCTGCATCCTTGTCCACAGCAGCTTCCAGCACTTGTTGACATACATCAAACGTGACATTTTCCAACTGCACCCTATGGTCCCAAACTTGTTCCTTCTTGACTACTATTTGGTCTTGCTCCTTTTTCAATTCCTTAATATCCTTAGGGCTCTTAGCCCTTCAATCCTCTTGTGCCAGCTTCAATGCTTCAACTAATATCTCTGCTTCCACTTCCTTCTCCTGCGATCACAAAAAATGACCGCTAATGTTTTGCTCTCTATGTGCCAACTCCTTTTTGGTGACTCTTTGCATATGTACCAATGTTTGCATGGAAAACATGTTTATGTTGATAGAAAGGTCCTACAACTACTGCAGTGAGGTGTTCAAGTACTCATTGCTGGTCTCAATCGTAGTCAAGGGAATTTGAACATTCCAAACCCACATCCCAGTGCTTATTGAGCCAAAGTACTACACAATCGCTCCTTCTAATGCTCTTTTCAAAATGACACCATACAAAGAATTATGTTTTGTTCTTACCTCCATGAATACCTCTTGCACAGATTACTTAATTTCCTTTGCAGCCACATCTATTGCATCTATAACCATCTTGACAAGCCGATTCAACTGCATTTCCATCCCTCCTACTGCACTAATGGTCACACCCTATTCATACTATTTCTTCATCCTTGACTCATCAAATGTGCACTCTATGTTTGGGTCAGTGGATGTCTCTGTTGTCTCTGTATCAGATTCATGGTGACTTTGGTCGTCATCCTTATGCACAGGATCAACAGGTTCATCCACTGGGGGTCCTGTTGATACTTCCTCCAAACTAACCAGTTCTTTGTATGTTGCAGGCCAATAATTAACAGTTGCCTCCAATTCTCCATTAGATAACTTGTAAGGCATCGAAAACCATTGCTTATTTGGGTCACGCCGCACTTGTACATGAATGGCATGTGGGCCAATTGCAAACCAAGCAATCCTTTAATACTTCACCATAGCTTCCTCAGATAATCGATGAACTTTCATAGTTTCCACCTGCAGTGCTTCCTAAGAGACCCAAAATTGGATCACACAATCCTTCAATATTTTCGGTTCCATTACCCACTAGATATTTTGGTAACGAGCACCCTTACACACTTTTACCACTTCTACCTCCATTCCTTCATAGTCATATAGATCCATCCAAGCCACGAGTGTGATCAAGATAAAAAACCAACTATATGTAAATGACTGCTCTCCCACCTGCATTGCCACTACATCCTCTGCCAACTGGTTCATTAGAAAGAGAGACTAGTTAATTTGTACACCTTTCATTCATTTCTCTATGCATGCAATAACCCCCGAGTTACATCGAATGGGGCAGTTCTTCCTGTCCACCTTGCTAGCAAAAATCCTTTCGCTGATATGCACTGCCTATTCATTGATACCGTTGATTTGGTAAGCCCATCCGTCGTGCTGTAACTGATAGCACTTCTTCAATATCACTGCAAGATTATTTTCATTATCCTTTCCTCTAAAATACTGCGAGGGGTTTGGCCCATCCTTAGGCAGCCCCACGATGTTTAGGATTAAGTCCGCTATTATTTCAACTGGTGTGTCTGGCCATAATGTTCCTCCATGAAAATAGGGAAAAAGATGCTTTACGGATTCATTCTCATCATTTAACCGCCCAAAATGCAGCATGTTAATAAACCCCAACAATCTTTCTTTATTCATCCCACTTGCCCAATACTGCAAAATGCATTCTATTGGGTCTCCTGTTATTGTTACCATCGGCACATATGGTTCCTTCGTAACATATTCCAGTGCAATAAATTCATGGTCATCATACTTCATCTGCATCAACGCAGGTACAATGTCTCTGGTGCATACCATCCCTTGTGGTATGATTAGCATCTTAACTTGGTACTTATGATTCTTGGTGAACTTCCTAGGTTGCACACCAGGCTGATAGGGTAGTATATAACAAGGGATATCCTCAGCAGACACCCCTATGCAAGCTGCTGACTCCATGACTCCTGACCTCGATGGACCCATCTGCACAGCTTCCTCAACTACCCTCGTAGATGTTCTAGTCTACCTTTTCTTCAACGTTGGAGAGCTAGGATTATGTCTTTTCCTATTCTTCTTTGTCACCGATGATGATCCTATTGAAATACTTGTGATTTCTTCCTCAATGGTTACTGGTCATACTGGTGAGTCTCTTTTACTTGAAATCCCCATCGTGATTGGTTCACTCTGCATGTTGTACGAGTGCTCCACAATTCTCAACAGCCTCTCAACCTCTCTTCACATAGAAACTCACTCAACTCACACTGAATCTGCTCTACAACTCTGTAACTTTGCTCAATCTTGCACAATGGTGCCTTCTGAACAAATCCATCCCCTTCTTATGGCATCAAGTCAATCCATACCCATCATGACCAAATCAATGTGCTCTGCTTTACCTCATCATTACCAAATCATGCATTAAGTGCTCGAATCCATCGTCATCCTGGAAATCCAATGGTCAGATATGACATTAATATGCATCTCTTCAACAAGCATCACTGGTTAACCACTTTAACTGTCTATATTTATTGTTGATTTGACTACTTTGTGACATTGTGGCCATTGTGAGAAACCTTCCTAACTATGCTACTGAATCCCCTACTTATGCATCCACTTCCTCCTGGTGCTCCATCCTCCTATATATCCATCCTTCCTTTTTTTTTCATTTTGCAGTGCCTCAAGAATCACATAGTTCTGGGCCCGTTTGATAGGGTTTTAGCCTTCTACCATTCACTAGCTTAGGGAGCATCGCTCCATCTAACTGCTATAGTTGAACTGCACCTCCTGAAGCAATGGAATTAACAACATATGGACCTAGAAAATGCATATGCAACTTACCTGGATGCTTCATGAACTTGCTGTCATATAACAACACCAAATATCCTTGTTGAAACAATTCGTTCTTTATATGGCGATCATGGCAAGAATTATGTCGATCCTTCTCGATGTGCTGGTGAAAACCCGTAGTAAAGAGGTCTTCCTCAAGCTGAACTAATTGGTCCAATTTTTCTTCCAATTTTGCTTCATCATCCATGCTCGTCGTTGCTACAATGCACTGACTTGAAACATTGTAATCCATAGGAATGACTTCCTCTATCCCATACACCAATTTGAATTATGTCTGCCACGTCAATCTCTTGCAACACAACAGGATTTGAACCCGAAATCCAACAATGGAATCCGACATTTCGTATGGATGTGTTGGAAAGAAATCATTGAGAAGTATAGCGATTAGGAAATTTTTTAGCGCCGTTGAATTTTTGACACATTTGGAGTCTGTTTTTCGACGTCAAGGGTGTCGAATATCTGACACATTGGATTCGGTTTTTCGATAGCTAAGGTGTCAAATATCCAACACTTTGGAGTCATTTTTTCGGCGTATATGTGCCTGGAATTCGACACTTGCTTCGTAGGTTTTTCGACACACAAGTGTCGGATATCCGATGTTAATTCATAGGTTTTTTTGAAAGAAAATAATGTCAAATTTGAAAATTTTGAAATTGTTGGTCCCATATTTCCAATGGTAAATATGTTGAAGGCATCGAATATCCAAAGATGGGGCCATTATAAATTTAAAATTTTTTAAACATTTTGACATGTTTGTTGTAAAAGTGAGGGAAGATTTGTGAAAATTATTTATTCCTTGATGGAAGTTTTCAGGAATTGTTTTATTCTTCAACGGGAGGTTGTAGGAATTTTTTTTTCTTTGAGAGACAGTTTGCTGGGTTTTTTTTATTCTTTGACTTCTCTCCGTTTGATAAAATTGTGATGCGTGGAACTTGATTTTTTAAGACAACCGATTATATTCATTCATGAATTTTGTGACAAAATGTCAAATAGAAATATTCTGGATCTAAACGAAAACAACCGACAATTGCTTGCTAGAATATGGGATGCATCAAAACAAAGGGGTGATGGCAAATGTTATTGTCCATGTACTCAATGCAGGGGATTTAAGAGGAGAATAATATTTATCTCAACAGCCACAAAACATTGCAGGGAACATGGACACGCTGAGAGGGGGAACGACTATCGTCCATTTGTAGGTTTAGAATTATAAAGTTTTTTATATTCTTTGTTTTGGTAATTGTATGTATTATTTTTATTTTTCATATATTAATGTATATCTATTGATGTTTCCATGTATTTATATTAAAGGAAAGACACCCTAAAACATATCATCCAAAGGAGGTGCCTTCAGAACAAGTTCAAGATCAGGATCATGGAGTGTGTATGTTTAATGGAGAACAAGTGAATGATCATATTGAACAAGATGATCATACTGATAATGTAGTTGAATATTATGGTACAAATACATTGATCCATGATTCATTTAATGTTAGAATGGATGATGACGATGACGATGATAATGAAAATGATGATTACTTTGATGATGTTCATGATATACCTCTTCTTGATAAGGCATATGAACCCCTTTATGAAGGCCCTCCAAAACAAATCTTCTCTCTGTTGTATTGTTGATAATGAACTTGAAGGTTATGAATGGTCTTTCAAACATTGCAATCACATGGATGCTAAGGTATGTAAAATAATCCATCACATATATAGGATCGTGATAAAGTTGATCTGTACTCCTCTAATAATTGTATGTTAACTCATTATTGATCATCGTACGAGTGAAGCGTGTTTCGTTAATATTATTTTTTTATTACATTAACTATTTTTTAAATTTTTCTGTAGCTTGATAGCTAAATTTTTGTTACCACCATCAAATATTTTACCTCACACATATAGAGATTTATCTTCCATCATGAAATATATTGGAATGCATTATGAAGCAATTCATGCATGCCCCGATGACCATGTTATATTAATAATCATCATGAATTTGCAACAGAATTTCTAGAATGTCATGTAAGTAGATATTGTACAGATAAAGTAACAAAGAAGGTGCCTCATAAGGTTCTTCATTATATTCCCATCATTCTACATTTGCAACGACTATTCAGGTGCAAAAACATAGTGCAATTTATGGATTACTAAGCCAGGAACATAAGTCAAGATGATGTTATCCAAATTCCTGTAGATGGTTCTACTTTTAGAGTTATGGAGAAAAAGTGGTCTCACTTTAAATAAGAACCATGTAATATTAGGATTTCTTTAGAAGCAGATGGTGTTAATCCATTTGCACATATGAAACCCATTTACACGGTGTGGCCTATTTTTGTTATCAACAATAACACTCCTCCATGGTTGTCAATAAAGAGGGAGCACATAATGTTGTCGATGATTATTCCATGTTTTTGTGTCTACAACTGTTTTATTTATAATGTAGTTGTGGCATCTCATTTGTTGCATTATTTTTCCTAATTTCATATATATATCTTTTATTTTACTCTTGTGCGTGGTTTATATATATTAATGGTTCTCATAATGATATATTTTATATGTACTTCAAATCAATCAAATAAGTTCCAAGTCAAAGATATGAATGTATACATCGAACCTCTTATAGATGAGCTAATGAAGTTATGGAATGGCATCACTATGTATGACGTATCTAGACCAATATGACAAAGGAAATTTCAATTCCATGCAATGGTTGTATCTACAATACACGATGCCCCTGGGTTAACTTCATTTTGTGGTTTGTATTTTTAAGTTCCACTTTTATTGCATTAAATTATATGGAGTAGTTAGAATAGTTTATATATGAATATATTTGACATAGATATTCCATATCTATATATTGTAGGTCTTCAGACAAAGGGTAAATTTGCATGTCTAGTTTGTGGTCCTAAGATAAAATCTCGTCGTTCAAAAATATTAAGAAAGGAGGTGTTTGATGAGTATAGGAATTTCCTCTCTAAGAATCACAGGTATAGAACAACTAAAAAAAATCTTTTCAATGGGAAGCAAGAGACTGCATTAAAACCACAGAGAATGACACATCACCTTTGTAAGATGCAATACAATAGAAATAGTCATCATGGTACATATGGATCATCGTACATGAATTGTTATGTATTTTAATTTTTATTGTGATTTGTTTATTGTAGTGGCCATATTTGATTTATGATGTAATTTATTCATAAAATAATATTCATGATGTGCATCGTGATCATGAACGAATTAATAGGCTTCCACGAGGAATGAAAAGTTATCCTATTCAATTCAGCAGGTTGCCCTACTTTGAGTACCTACAAATTGCTCATTCATTTGATAGAATGCATATTGGAAAGAATGTTACTGAAACATTATGGCGAATGCTGGAGCTAAGGAGGGATAAAGATAAAGTTGTGAAATATTTCAAAGACATTCAAGAAAGAAACCATGCAATGAAATACATCATCCAATTTCATAGCAATGGAGACCAAGTTAATATAAACTCAATTCCATGGATGTTTATGGAGGAACAAATCAATTTTGTCAAAGAAGTAACGCGGAAAATTAAATTTCCCACTGAATTTTATGTGAAATTGAAGAATATCATAACCAAAAAAGTTGATTTTGCGGGGGTCAAAACACATGATTGCCACGTCTTCATCAAGGTAATTATTCTTGTTATGTCCATATAATTTATTTTTTTTCATTTTATTGCGTATATTTTTTTTTCTTGTTTGTATACTCTTTGTTTAATAAATGGCATGGTTTGTATATTGCTACAATATGTTCTACCTCTCTCTCTCGCGAACAACTTTGACAACAATGTCAAACAAGTTATATATAATCTTGGTAAATACATGAGGTAACTAGCGATTACTTGCATGTGCTTAGTGTTTCTTTAATTCTCCGTATAATTTATATTTTTTTTTGTGCACTATTTCATCATATGTAATTTAATGTTTTTTTTTTGTTAAATATCATTATTGGTTTTCTTCACTTATATGTGGTTGACATCTAAATAAATCTATAAAGAAGATATAAAGTATTGGAGGAGAGAAATTCCTCATCTCATGTGTGAAATGCAGAAGCATCTACCATAAGCATTTTTCAATGCATAGGAACACTACCTCATACATCGAGTTGAGGAGATTGAGTTGTGTGGACCTGTGCAATCAAGCCTCCATGTGGATGGTTTAGAGGCACTTGAAATTTATGAAGGATTTTGTGAGACAACGAGTACATGCTAAGGGTTCTATGATGGAAGGATATACGGTATACCAAAACATGTTGTATGTTAGTGAATATCTTCCTATTTTAGCGTCAAAGCTCAATTTACGTCTCATTTGTGATATGGACTCCAATAACAAATTTGAAGGGGAGAAAATGAAGGGGAAAGGCATATTGAGGAAGCTAAAAGGTAATTATTAGCTAGTGGATGTTTATTATATTGTTCATATTCTGATTGTATTTTCTAGTTATTACTTTAATTAAGAGCATATACTTTTTTTCAGGATATTTACACCTATCTTTCATTTTAGTGGTTATTGTCATCAAACAATTGGTTGAGAATGGGATGCAATTCATTTATACATCACAAACAATCTTGATTGGATTAAGGTATGGATTGAACGATGGGAGCAATAAGGTCATGGAGTATCATGGGAAGGTGTGGCTTCATTGGTAAAATAAGCACAACGCAATGGAGATAGAAATCTAATAGAAAGGGAAATCGATTTGGCATATGGTTTAAAAGATAAAATGGCAAGCATATTAATCAATCCCTCTAAAGATTTTATTTTTCAAATTACATTTTGACGTACATGTTGTTATTTTCCATGTATTGCTACATAAGGATTGAATGGTTGTGTAATCTTTTCATGCATTGCTTATCACAGGTAAAACACCATAAGGCTATGGTCTAAAATAGAGGTAGATATGGGATCAAAAAATTGGATGAAACAAAGAAAACAACATATTCTGGATATCTGTTGTCTTTGAGGTGACCAATGTTTCATCTAGAAGAAACAAACATCCAAAGATCTCAAAAAATTGATACTATGGGTATTTGGAAGATATTATATAGTGTGACTTTAAATCCTTTAAGGTAGTTCTATTCGTTGTCAAATGGTACATGTTACGATTGAATCAACATGATCCTGATAGAACTATTATTGAACATGATAATGGATTTACCATGGTGAACACAAGGTTGTTTGATCCAGGAACAGATCCTTATGTTCTTCCAAGCCAATTTGAACAGGTATTTTACTCATAGGTTCCAGGTAAAGTGGGATGGTCATTTGTTGTGAGACACGATCCAAGGGAAGGCCAGTAATATATAACCTAGATGATGCTAATGAAGAGGGTTCTCTGGAAGAAGAATATGATGACAAATATCATGATCAACATGAGTTAGGTGATGATGATGATTCAACAGAATATGTACTCAAAGAAATAGTTGAATCAGATGATGTAGCAGGCAATGCCGATGAAGATTATACCAACAATGACACGATGAGCGTAACTGATGATGATGATGACATGAAAAACCCTTACAATGTTGACTCTAGATTTAATGATATTGATGATGACTTAGATGAAGAATACGATGACATGGATGAATAAGATGATTAAATATATTAAAAGGTAAATATTTAATTAGACCTATTCTTTTATCTTATTTATAAAAAAAAGAGTTACTAACATCATCACCATCACCATCATTATCTTCAGCAGCATCATCTTCATCATCGCCGTCTTCATCCTGATCATCATTGTCGTCATCATCATCATCTTCATCATCATTGTCATCATCATTATACATCATCATATGCATCATCATCTTCATCAACATCGTCATCATCATCACACATCATCATCATCATCAACATCATCATCATCCTCATCATCTTCATCATCATCGTCTTCATCATCATCACCATCATCATCATCTTCATCATCATAGTCATCCTCATCCTCCTCCTCCTCCTCATCATCATAATCATCATCATCATCATCTTCATCATCATCTCCATCATCGTCGGCGTCTTCATCGTCACCATCATCATCATCTTCATCATCATCATCATCACCATCATAATCATCATCAACATCTGATTATCATCATCATAACCATCATCATCCTCTTCATTGTCATCATCATCATCATAGACCTATTCATTTATCTTTTTTTTTAAAGAGTTACAACTAACATCATCACCATCATCATCATCATATATAATCATCATCCTCATCATCATCATCATCATCATCATAATCATCATCATCCTCATAATCATCATCATCATAATCACCCTCATCATCATCTTCATCATCATCTTCATCATCATCATCATCGTCGTCTTCATCATCATGACCATCATCATCATCATCATCATCATCCTCATCACCATAAGCATTATCTTTATCATAATCATCATCATCATCATTGTTATCCTCATGATCATCGTTATCATCATCATCATTGTCATCGTCGTCATCAAAATCATAATTATCATCATCGTCGTTGTCTTCATCCTCTTCATCATCTTCATCGTCATCTTCATCATCATCATCATCATCATCATCATCACACATCATCATCTTCATCATCATCGTCTTCATCATCATCGTCTTCATCATCATCATCGTCATCATCACACATCATCATCATCATCAACATCATCATCATGATCATCATCATCGGCGTCATTCATCATCGTCGTCTTCATCATCATCACCATCACCATCATCTAGTTCATCATCATCATCATCATCATCACCATCACCATCATCTTCATCGTCGTCGTCATCATCATCATCATCTTCATCGTCATCATCATCATCATCATCATCTTATTATCATCATCATCGCCATCAACATCATCTTCATCATCATCATCATCATCATCATCATAGACCTATTCTTTTATCTTATTTTGAAAAAAAGTTACAACTAACATCATAACCATCATCATCGTCATATATAATCATCATCATCATCATAATCATCATCATCATCATCATAATCATCATCATCATCATCATCATCATCGTCATAATCATCATCATCATCATCTTCATCCCCATTGTCATCATCATTGTCATCTTCATCATCACCATCATCATCATCATCATCACCATCATCATCATCTTATTATCATCATCATCATCATCAACATCATGATCATGATCATGATCATCGCCATCATCTTCATCATCATCATCTTCATCATCATCACCATCACCATCATCTAGTTCATCATCATCGTCATCATCGTCATCTTGTCATCATCATCATCACCATCATCATCATCTTCATCATCGTCATCATCATCATCATCATCATCATCTTATTATCATCATCATCGCCACCATCATCATCTTCATTGTCGTCATCATCATCATCATAGACCTATTCTTTTATCTTATTTTTTTTAAAGAAGAGTTACAACTAACATCATCACCATCATCATCATCATAATCATCATCATCATCATCATCATAATCATCATCATTATAATCAACATCATCATCATCTTCATCATCATCGTCGTCTTCATCATCATGACCATCATCATCATCGTCATCCTCATCAACATAATCATCACCATCATCATCATCTTCATCATAATCGTCATCATCATCATCGTTATCCTCATGATCATCGTCATCATCATCATCATTTTCATCGTCGTCATCAAAATAATAATTCTCATCATCATCATCGTCATCGTCGTCTTCATTTTCATCATCATTTTCTTCATCATCATCGTAGTCATCATCACACATCATCATCGTAGTCATCATCTTCATCATCATCGTCATCATCATCACACATCATCATCATCATCAACATCATTATCATCATCATCATCTTCGTCGTCATATTCATCATCATCATCTTCAACAGTTATGTGTAGGATATTCGACGCTTATGCGTAGGATACTCAATGGCTATGTGTCGGATGTGGGGCACTAGTTTGTGGGGTTTTTTGACAGGTGTGTAGTTGGATTTTCGACACTAGTTCATAGGTTTTTTTGAAATAAAATAATGTCATATTTGAAATTGTTTGTCCCATGTCATCAACATCATCATTGTCATCATCGTCATCAACATCACCATCATCATCGTCATCATCCTCCTCATCTTCATCATCGTCGTCTTCATCGTCATCGTCATCATCATCGTCTTCATCATCATCGTTGTCATCATCATATATCATCATATTCATCGTCATCATCACACATCATCATCTTCATCATCATTGTCGTCATCATAAGGCTATGGTCATTATCATCATCAACATTGTCACCATCATCATCATCATCATCATCATCATCATCGTCATCCTCATGTTGATGATAATGATCGTCATCAACATCATCATCATCATCATTTTCATCTTTGTCATCAACATCATAATCATCATCATTTTCATCGTCATCCTCATGATGATGATAATTATCATCAACATCATCATGACCATCATCATCATCTTCATCATCATCATCATCCTCCTCATTGTTATCCCCATGATGATGATCATCATCATCAGTAGCAGCAGCAACATCATCATCACCTTCATCATCATCACCATCATCATCTTCATCATCCTTGTCATCATCATCATCGTTATCCCCATGATCATCACCATCATCATCATTATCATCATCATCATCATCACCACCATCATCGTCATCTTCATCATCATATTCATCATCATCTTCATCATCATTGCCATCATTATCATCGTCATCCTCTTATTGATGGAAGAAAGGAAACTGAATAACCAAAGCCATCATCATCATCATCATCATGAAGACGACGACGACGATGATGAAGAGGACGACGACAATGATGATGACAATGATGGCAACGACGATGATGATGATGATGATGATGATGATGACGACGAAGATGAGGGTTCCTCTTGTAGATTGGGTGGTTGGGGAAGTATGTTGTATTTGTCCCCATCCAGATTCAAAACCCATGACCAAATGTACATGACACATACAACAGTGCCAAAATTTCAGTTAATGAAAAAATTTACATAGATTCTTAAACATATATATTATTGTGCATAAAAGTAGATGAATATATCATTAAATAGTTAATTACACATCCCAAAGTAGTGAGGCCTCTCATCGAAAATTTGGGGATTTTTTATTATGAACAACCTTTTCATATGAATGGTAAAGTATCATAACATAAATACTATGAGTTATCTAAATTAATTAGAAAATACTCAATCTTATTGAACATAGGTACATGCAAGATTAATGCATAAAAGTAAATGGAAATGATTTGATGTTTACATATTTTGGAAAGTTTTTCATGTAAATAGTTCCACAAGTATATGTTTGATTTTTATAATCAAGAGATAATGATTTCAAATAAATTGAAATTATGACCTTGATTAATTATTATGAGATAACTATATACAAACCCTATAATTCATTTTATTATACTTAGTATGTTTAGATAAAAAGATGTCACAACTCACAATTTTATTATTATAATCTTTATATGGAAACTCCTAGTTAATTGTACTTAAATATATACAAAGTATTAAACAATGATTGATAATGAAAACAAGTCCTTTTTATGCCAATAGACACTTTTGATGTTAATGCAAATCTCTATATAGTTTATTAAATGATTATGTTATAATATAGAGTTTACACTTTAATGGTTAATGAGTCTAATGCTTTAGATCTCTCACAAATGATTTGCCAGAACTTATTCGGAAATGAAATGATGTTGGAAAAATTATCATATGCAATAATTACATATAATCAACAATATGAAGGACTGAGTTAATCCTGTCTTAATTAGGAAAAGACAACTCAATGATGACCACATTGGAGGTTGGTGGTTTATGTAGTTTAATGCCCAATAATCTAGAAATTGCCATTACAGCTTTTAAAACTCTGGCGCCTACGAAAATTGCCATTACCACCTTTAGAATTATCGCACCTGTGGAAATTTCCATTACAGTGTTTAGAACTCTTACCCTGTGGAAATTGTTGCGTGTTTGTGTCCAGAGGGAGATTGTTGCGCATTTGTGTCCATCCTTCGACCCTCCGATGACGAATAAAATGAAGGTACCCCGAATGTTTGAAGGTTATTCATTCTCAGAACCTAGAAAATGAAGCATGTATTTCATGGCTTAGGGTTGTTAATATGGAAAGAATTCATAGGACTACAGTCTTAGTGGGAAAACAATTATTTTTTGCTTTCATAATCAACCCTTAATTGCTTCTTATGCACCCAGATTTGAGAAAGGGTTGTTGCTTGATGGTTTTGGGTTGGTCCAGAATGCTATTTCAGGGCTATGTTTGGGTCTGAGATATGTTTGGTAAATCACTAGTTGGGTCCATACCTTATAAATAACCCTCTTCGTCACTGTTTACATGCCTATATTTGTGAAATATGTTGCTTTCCACCACTGTCCATGTCTAGAATCACTTCAAAACAGACCACATTTCCTTTTTTGATGCATAGAGTTCCTTCAAATATATTTTAGACTTGATTCTAGGGATATTTATGCCCAAGGGACCACATAATAAGACAACAACAAGAACAATGCCCTACTTCATTTTGATTTTAAAAACCTAAAAATATTTTGCAAATCTCCAGGGATTCATTACTAATTCGATCTATTAGAGCAGTTCATTGAATGAGTTTGATTTTATCTTAGTGATACTAGAATGATAATATTTCCCTCACAGTCTAGGATCGTGGTAGTATCACTCCTGCATGATGTCCCTCCCTTCTTGTCCCCTTATTTTTTTTTCCATATTTCCCTAATGCCTTCCCTACATCCTTGTTCTTCCCTTTACTTCAAGGCTCAGGTTTATTAGTTGTTATACTGCACTGTTATTATAGCTGAGTGAGATTGCTATTGTAGTGATGACTGAGATATATTATGGGCTAGGTGGACAATAAAGGAAATTCATCGTCATCCTCATAGAGGAAAGGACAATAAAGGAAATTCAAAGGCTATTAGAGGCCAATAGAGGAAAGGAAGATGCTATTAGAGCAAGTTACCCTCATTCAACACCCACAAAAACAGAGGTAATAGGGGTAAATAGAGTTTGGGGGTGTGACATCCTACCCTTGGGTGTATATTAGATGCACCCAAGTGTGAAATAGAGGAGAAGGCACACGTACCCTAATCACTAGGGATTTTATAGAAAACTTAGAATATAATTCAATATCATTATAAAATTCCTAGGTTAGAAAGAACCTCGAACCTAACCCAGTATTTTTCCAAATTGTATCGAGAACAGAGATTTGCTACAAGTCTGCCAAATGTTATGGATTTCTTCTTTCAAGTTTTTTATTATAAAAACCTTTTATTAGAAATCAACTCGAACCTAACCCAATAATTTCCAAATTTTAGCAATAACAGATATTTTCCAAAAGTTATTTTGTTTGGTTGTTAAAATATAAGAAAAACACAGAAAATCAACAACTGGAAGATTAAGAAGATTAAATGTTGGAAAGGACACAACTATCATTGATTTTTTCTCTCTACATGCTGCCACCTATATTAATTAATGAATATAATCAATATCAGCTTTAAATAACTCTTATGTCATGTTTTTAGGTTTAGGGAACAGTTAGTACCTTTTTGTCCCAGGTATCAGGAATCATTGTGGTGAGCAGAAAGATGTATGTGCTCCCCTCTCAAAAAAAATAAAATAAAATAGAGGTTGTATCAGATAGGGAATATAGACATCCTCTGATAAATTATCACCACTTGTAGTATTCTATAGGAGATAAAGAACACAACTTTCCTGAAAGCCACTGAAGTAAAAAAGAAACTTGGGGGCCCACCTTTCATAAGAGATTCAATGCTTCTAAAAAGGGAGAAAATGGAGGAATATTTGTAAGCTTAGAACCTTATGGAGGCATCAATTTAATAAGCTTAACATTTTTTCCAAAAGAAAAAAGAGAAGTTGGCTAGTAGTAATATATGTGAATGATAATGAAGATCTAATGACTAGCTCATGGAAGCAGCACTAAGATCTCTAAAAAAATGAATAAGGGTTATTCAAAATAATGGTTTGACAAGATATAATTGTAGTATTCATGCAATATTACATTAAGGGGTGGTTGAGATGTTGTTTAGAAAAAATTACTCAGACCCCTCAAACACAAAGATTTGAAAGACAGTTAAAATGGTTAGGTTTTACTAGCCATCATCTTTTCTATTTAAAGAATGACTTCATTAAGGAGTGGTGGTCCATCCACCATTTTCATCTTCAAAATTTGTAAGTATAGATGTTGAATCAATTCCCTAGTGTCTTTCATCTTATCGTGTTTAATAGACCCTTAGAATATGAAGTGTTTAATTTGAACCACTGGGTGAATCTTGCCAACAAATTCTACTTTAGGGACCAAGACTACTGGTTTTATATGAAGGGAATTTCCCATGCAATAAGGACACCAACATACTCCATGCTCTTTCCCAAATACATATGAGGAGACGGGTGTTATTGTCATGCACCCTTTTTCAAAACAATTTTAAAGAGCTCTTCAATCTTTTGAGGTTGGTAAGGCCTAATATTTTAGATTTGAACTCTTTTCAAGCCTTCTTCAGTCGATTGATCAGTATCATTACTGCAACTGAGAGGCATACAAAATTAATGTACCAGAGGAATGTTCAAGATACAATGGAGAGAATATTATCTAAAGTGTTGGGTTATGCACTACAGAGTAGCACTGAAGAGGTTAAAACATTTACAATTGAGTATACAACCCTTACTAGGAATCCATATATACCAATTTCTTATGTCATGTTTTTGGAATTTAAGATATATATTGAACATATTCATCTTAATATCCTCATGGACACATTCAACCTTGGAAGAGATTCAATATGTAATTCAACATGAAACCTAGCAGAATTCTATTTCCCATGGAATTTCGGAATGCCTTCCTCCCAACTATCATTATGAAATTGATTAGGATACCCCAAGATGTCCAAGAAAACCATTAGAATCTTCTCTGAAGTGCTGGGTTATGCACTACCGAGTAGCGCTAAAGAGGTTAAAACATCCACTCTAGAGGATCTCCAAGAACTAACATCATTATTTGTCCATTACTATAAAGGAGATGTACTAGAAGATTTGCATGGACTTGTTGATTTCACTGTTAAGTTGAATGTAAATTATAAATAGAGAGGAGCACTAAGAAAGGTATTACACTTTGTAGGAAATCGAATGAGTAGAGATATAATGTCTGCAGCAGTCTGCATACGTCCTTCGCTTGAATGATGTTAGTTCTTGGAGATATTGTAGAGTGGATGCTTGGTTTCTCTATAGGTTCCAATTATTTAGGTTTGTCATTAGATGCTTCACTATATGAATCATATATGGGGTCCCGAAAAATATGATTATTGATTTCAAATATAACATCCAACTCTTCATGAAATGGATAAATGGATGCATTTTCCATCTCATCATTGAACAAGCGTTTTCCTACAAAATATTCCTCATCAGAATCTCAAAAATATGGACCATCTAATTCAAATTCTTGGGATGAGGTAATATAATAAGTGAATGGGTTATTTCTTAAATAGGGCCTTCTTCAAAGGAATCTTCATGGATTTTTTCAAGGTCTTGATTTTGTGGAGGGTAAAATGGATCCTCAAAATATTTCTCATCAAAAATAGGATCCCATATCTTGTATAACAACCCTAGAATATTTACAATTGAGTATACACCCTTACAATGAATCCATATATACCGATTTAATATGTCATTTTTTTGCAAGTTAAGATATATATTGAACATATTCATCTTAATATCCTCAGGGCCACATTCAACCTTGGAAGAGATTCAATATGTAATTCAACATGAAACCTAGCAGAATCATATTGCCCATGGAATTTTCAAATGCATTCCTCCCAACTATCATTATGAAATTGATTAGGATACCCCAAGATGTCCAAGAAAACCATTAGAATCTTCTCTGAAGTGTTTGGTTATGCACTATAGAGTAGCACTGAAGAGGTTAAAACATCCACTCTACAGGATCTCTAGGAAATAACATCATTATTTGTCCATTACTATAAAGGAGATGTACTAGAAGATTTTCTTGGACTTGTTGATTTCACCATTAATTGGAACGTAAATGATAAACATAGAAGAGCACTAAGAAGGATACAACACTTCGTAGGAAATCGAATGAGTAGAGATATGATGTCTACAGAAGTATGCATATACCTTCACTTAAATGATGTTAGTTCTTAGAGATCTTGTAGAGTGGATGCTTGGTTTCTCTATCGGTTGCTTCTTGGAATTTATAATGAACTTTGCCCAATATCCTGATTCGACCGTTAGGTGCTTAGTTCACTGGAAATTGGGTTAGGTAATACTTGGCCATTAATGGAAAATCATGAATATTATGGTTTATGCTTTGGGTCTGGAAGCAAGTACTAGGTATTTTGATGTTCTCCATTTTTTATTTGAACATTTTATTTCAATTGTCACTGTGTCTGATTTTTGTTTCCCCTCTTACATTTAACATGAGAAGATGACCTTTGTGGTTTAGACAGTTGGTTAGATTTAGAATTATTTCCTGGTGTGAGTGTAATTTGATGTTTCCTTGCCCTTTTTCCATCCCCTTGGTTTACAAAATAAAACTGTTCTTCATATGTTTGTAGAAGATTTCTCTTGATTTGACTGAAGCTCCTAGTACATATAATAGACTGTTCTGTTGGTAGATACTATTGAAGATTAAAAAGGTTTAATTTATCCCCATACAATTAAAGTGAACCTATATGTGGTGTTGAAGAAGCTAACCTCAACCTATTTGATGATGGAGTAGAGAAGGACAAATTCGAGCTTCTCTTCTTGAATCTTTCTGTATATTCTTAATAATATCAACACAAACCAATTGATGCCTCTCTCAAAGAGTCTATAAGACTACAATTTGTTTCACACCTCAAGTTTGTGAAAATGACAAAAATCTTACACAAATTATAAGAAATAATAAAATATCAACAAGCATTAGTGTCACTTGAAACATAGAGCATACAATCTAATGATAAAGAAGACAATGGTGTTCTTGTTGACAACATTAGTTTAATCTATGCCTCCTTAATGAGTGATCACAAAAGGATAAGAACTTGGGTTGAATTTGGAGGTGAACCAAACCATTTGCTAATTTTTCTCCAAGTGGAAAGAGAGGAAAGGTCCAAAATCCATTCAATTTTAATATGGTTGGTTGGAGAAAAATACTTTGTCAGACTTATTAGAGTAGAGTGCAAGCCATTTAATGCCACCCTATTACGAAATTGACAAGAGAATAGCACAGGATGAACAACATTAGCATCACTTGAAACTCATATCATAGAAATAAATGATAAAGAGAAAAGGAAACAATCTCTTTAGGTAAGTGTTTTTAGCCTTGTCTCACTATATTTAGAAGACAATTTGAAAGGATTCATCAAATCATTGAGGAAGGCATGATACAGTTAATTTAAGAGCCTTTTGATCTGTGCGGAATAGCCTTTTTTGGTTCTTTATACTATGGGTTTGCATTAGGGTTTCCTTAGGGTTGAAAATTAGTATGGGAAAACAAGTTAGCGTTGCCTTAGGGTTGAAAATTAATATGGAAAAATAAGCATCATCATGACAAGCTAAAAGGAATAAATCAGCAAATATTACAGACTAATATAAATGTATTTAAAACATTCTTTTCATTCCTGAATGTGCCAAGTAGCAGATCTGGAAATGTCCGCTCTTCACCACCATGGATTATATATATATGATTGTTGTAGGTTACCACTAGGAAATATGCCTCCAAGAATGCTTATAGCAGCTGGTCTGATTTCTTCCATTATTGTGGCGGTACCTATTTGAAATCTCCCAACTCTATTCAAGTTAGCATTGCCCTAGGGTTGAAAATTAATATGTTAATGTTATATAAGAAATTAATCTCCAATATTGTCTTAAATACGGGATGGAACATTGTAAAATCATATTTCCAAATCAACACTACCTTCTAGGGTTCCATATTCTTCTACAAGGAAGAACTTGTGACATGAAGATACATACTAGTTCGGCATAAAACTGTGTTGCTTTGAGTAGTATGGGTGAAAAATAGAAGACTACAAATCAATGATAAGTTAGGGATAATATTCATTATAAAAGGACCTTTAGTTAGGCATAACATGGAATCAATTCATCCTCCATTGGCTTCCTTCAACCATTCATCTCTCTCCCCTTCGTTTGTAGGTCTCAAAATATATTTATTTTGGGAATAAAGTACTTATACAGTTCAATCAAAGCCATCAACTGTGCAAGATGATGAAAGTAATGATATTGTTTCATGTTTCACTTTTTTTGTCAAAAGGAATATTGAAAAGTTAGGAAGTACCAAAGCTAGTCATTATGTGCACATGGACTTAATGTAGGGAGAGAAGTCATGTCTACTTTTTTGTTATTGAATGGGAGAAATGATGAAACCACAATAGTGGTTTATAGATGGATATTTAATAAACATGGAAGATTCATGAGTTAGTCATAAGACATTCTAGTGTACTATTGATTAAATCTGCAAATATTATTGTTGAAAATGGGTAAGGCCGGTAATAAAAACACCTGCATATCCAAATACACAACCAGCATAGTTGCTCCAACATTCTACATGTCATCATACTCACTATATGTGATGTATGTTTCTAACATATTTCTAGAGACGTGAAAGAGTTAGTGACCAAGCATAGTGCCCATCCATATATATTTCCAAATCCTTTAGGAACACACATTTATAATACATTATATAAATATTTGTGAGCATATCATAGTTCCCATTTATAACATGATATTTTGTGAGCCTACCCAATACATGTTAGGAAAAGGAAATGCAAGAAATAACTGAGAATGGAGACTTGTATATAACTAAAAGAGGGGAATACATTATAATTTTTTAGAATTTCTAGTGTACTGTTGTAGGATTTCCACTATGCAAATAAGGCATTGACTTGATAGTCACATTCCCATTAGTATGATAAATTATGGGAGAGAGAAAAACATCCCTACACAAATATTAACTGATAAGTATGGTTTTGGTGTATCATTTGGAGAATAACATACTCTAACAATAGTTGTTATTATGACTCTTAAGGGGTCCTACATGAGATCTGGGAACTTTTAGGCCCTTGAGCTTTCAAGCTTAAGAAGCCATAAACAATAGGTATGTGCACCCTAGCAATGATGGAAAAGATTGTTGGAGACATTTACCACCTTACACACTCATTTTGGTCAATTTTGCCTAGTTACACCACTATCCTAAGTATTATTGGCTTAATTAACATCAGTGGAGAATTAAATCTCATCAGCTAGATCACATCCACGTCTACCTTTAGTCAAGGAGGCTAACTTAGCCTTATCCTACATTCGGGGAGGCTAACTGGAGCACTTTGGGGGTGATCTTAGTGATATTAATTCACCTAATTGCTAACTGATGGTTACAATTAGTTAAACATGGTAGTGAAGGTTCCTCCCTTCATTAAATTGATTATTGAATGATTATTTAATGAACTGGAGTCAACAGGGGCGCCTCCAACCACTTATGATGTTTAGTTATACTTCAGTTAACCTCATCAGGGTTCATTGGAGTCATTGAAGTGCTAGCACGTGATGGTTGACTTGTTATGACATGTGTCTGATCTCTTTCAGTTGAGACTTAATCATTTATTGGACTCCGACTTCAGTTAGGGCTCAGTTGAGTCAATTAGGGTTTTGATCAGTGGTTAACTTGAGTGTTGACAGTGGCTTACATTCAGTTAATATAGACTCACTCATTCAATTGGAATGAAATCCTTAGGAATTATAATTGCTTCTCATTCATGCTTGTAGCATGACATTGTAATGTAATTTCTCATTCTTTATGTGAATATACAGAGAGACTACTCATTCTGTAGTCTGATTACACCATTTCATGAGTTATTTGTTGATTAATATTTGATGAGATTGATGTTTAGTCCCTATATCAATGTGCAAGATTAATATGGTATCAGAGCTCACGGTAGGAGGAAGCTCTATCTCTCAAAAACAAGATTTTTGATAGATTCCTGCATGAAAATTGAGCAATAGCTCAAAAATCCAGCACTGCACCAAAAGCCAAGGCTTACCACTTAAGACCCAAAGTAAAGAACTTGTTGATAAAGCATGCTTGACTGAATATGCTGGGTGTGATGAAAGCCTATAATGTGCAGGAAGTCTGACCTTAAATTTCCCTTTCTGTTGTGATTTTCAAGTTTTCTACAGGTGAAGCATTCGCTCTAGTAGATCCAGATGGCCTCCTTAGTAGATATTTTGACTCCATACAATTTCCACTCATGCAAAAGGCGACATGGAGATTCAGTTGTGCTCCAGAGGACTCTATAGAGTCACAATGGACACTGAAGATGAGCCTAGTTCGGCCATAGAAAAATCAATATTCTTGAACAAGAAGGATGAAGCATTCGGTTTCTTGTGCCTCTCTATTTCCCGGGACCTTGTTTTCCATCTTGTGGGATTGAAGACTCCAAAAGAAATATGGGACAAATTGGAAACTCTATATGGAAATAAAGATGACTTAAGAGTTTACCAGCTTGAAAATGAATTAATGTCTCTCCAGTCCTCTGTTGGGCCCACTATATGTAAGTTAACTAAAAATTAACATGTAGAGTCCTAAACATAAATTATCAACCCGAGGAAGTATTTTATTTCAAAGCTATCGTGGAAGATCTATGCAAGCACAATTTATACCTGACATTGTTATCTATTGGTATGCAATCGAAACTCTTTGTAAAGTAGATCACACCTTCTTGAAAGTAAATCAAACCTCGAACCTATTCGTAAATCGAAACTGTAAATCGAACACACTTCAAACAAGATCTATTCATATGAAACAATATTTAATTGCATAAATCTAAAATAAGTCTTGTGTTATCCAACGATCTATCAAAATGAATTAACATGAGAACACTATGATAAATCTAATGAATAAAAACATTAACTGAATAAAAAAACAACTATGATAAATCTAATGAATAAAAACATGAACTAAATAATAAAACAACTATGATAAATATACTGAATGAAAGCATGAACTAAATAATAAACAAATCTACAAATAACACACTTACAATTAACACTACCAGCATCTACTCAGGGAAGAGAGCCCTTCCTCTACTGAGCAGAGCTGGATCTCCACAATGAAAGTCCACAACTCCAGAATTAAGAAACTGCCAACATGTATTATCATAATGAATGATTACAATAGATATGGATCAAATCCTACATCATAACATTGGTTTTTATTTCCCCATCTTCCTACTTTGTTAAGGAGATTGATTACATATTTATACATAAAATTATCTCATGAAAATGAAGAACTGAACCCCCAACTTGTGATCTGTAACAGCTGAAACACGGCTATAACTACTGGCAACTTTTGAACCAGCCGCAACAACAAATATGGAAAATACCCTCTCAAAAACCATCTGTATATCCCAAATTGTCATTTTGTTTGGCCATTTCCACACGAATAAGGTAAATGAGGATTGTTACGCACAAAACCCATGTCTCAGATTGTTGAGATTCATTTTCATCTGCCCGCAAATCGAGACGCAAATCAAGGTGTTCTTATGTGGCATGCATTTTCGGTCAAGGCTGTAACAGCTGGCTATGAGTGTCATGAATGTGACAAATCACTCCACAAACCATCATTAGTAAAATTATGCATAATAGTCTTCAATTCATCAAAGATAAAGAAAAATAATCATTATTAACCACTTAAAACATCACTGAAAGTAGTATGCTGTTTTACGCACAGTTACAACAAATGGATGGAAAATGGAATGATAAATGGGCGATAATGGTAAGAAAATGGATGAAATATATGTCAATAAGTGATGAAAAAATGGACAATTCCAGGGCCCAACATCTCCCCCAAACTGAACTTGTTGCATGTCCTCATGTAACCCAATACTTGTGTAGCATCCAACTAGAAGAACTCATTCACTTGTTCCTTCATTTTACCATTTGCACAGTTGCAGCTAGAAGAAATGGAGATTTTAATAGAAATTGGTAGAGTCACTTAGCGGAGGATTTAGCAGAAAATTTGGCGGAGTCGCAGCTCTTTAGCAGAGGATTTAATAGAAATTTGGTGGAGACATAGCTTTTTTTTCTTTTTTTTTAGCGAAGAATTTGGCGAAGGTTTTAACAAAGATTTTGGTGGATTCGCAGCCCAAATAACGCTAAATTTAGTGGAAAATTTGGTGGAGCCGCAGCTAAACAGCTGAACGGAACAAAAAATGGAGATGCAACTGAACAGAACAGAAAATGGAGTTGCAGCTGAACAGATGAATAGAATGGAAAACAGACTTGCAACTAAATAGCTGAATGGAATAGAGAATGGATTTGCAGCTGAACAACTGAATGAAACAAAAAATGGATTTGCAACTGAACGGAACGGGAAAATGGCAATATTTTACGGTGTTGTAGACTTTGAACAAAAAAACTTCCGAAGTCATTTTCTCCCAAATGAAGAATTGGGTTCGGCTGAAATTTTTCAGGCAGGTTTCTAGTCCAATGCACCTGCACACCAAAAATCAGAGAAACCCACATCACGAATTTCGAGAAAAATGCAAATTGGTTGCAGGTGATTATGGTCATTTTCTCAAAAACTGTACATTGGATTGGGATGAAAATTTCTAGGCTTGTTCATCTTGGTATTATGCAAATGTTTTCCACACATCATGAGAATCCAACTTACAAACTGAAAGATATGCCCAAGTAACTACCATTCTAATTCATCCCCACACCAAAAATTAGACAAACCCACATCACGATTTTGAGAAAAATGTGAATTGGCTGTATGTGATTATGGCCATTTCCTTGAAAATCGTCCACTGGATTGAGCTAAAACTTGCCACGTTTGTTTATCTTGACGTTATTCATTCCCTGTACAAGTTTCGTGAAAATACACCTTACCAATTTAAATATATGCTCAAATCAAATTATACACTTTTTGTAGATGAACATGAAAAAGTGTGTTGTGGCTAAACTTCTTGAACCAATATTTTACAAAATACAAATTGGTTTGGGCTGCAAATTTGAGGTATTGTTCATATTTCCTTGGTGCATCTACTCATGAAATTTCACGAAGACCCAGATCACCTTTTGGGAGATATGCCCACTTCAATTTCTTCCCTTTTGCAAGCTGTAAATGAATAAAAATCAGTATGCACAAAGAATGTCAAAAACCACTCCCCCAAACTGAATATGTCACATTTCCTCATGCAAAATAAGAGTTGTCATCTTAGTTGTAAACATCCATCTCCCCCAAACTGAGAATACATCATGTACTCATGCTTATTAAAACCAATTTCAACCCAAGTGTGTAATCAATTCTTCATATTGCCTCTTTGTGATTTTGAAAGAAAACCACTTATTATTGTTACCAATGATCTCTAACAATTGGCACACCAATTGAATCCTAAAAATGATGAGCATGAAATGATATATGAATGAATAGAGCAAATGAATGCAGCATTAAAATGATCAAATTTCTTTTTAGAGCGTGGGAAGAACAAATCACCTACCCTTGTTTCATACCCTGTTATATGGTAGCATGTGTTTGTTTCAAAACAAAAATGCCCAAATCATTAGAAAGCTTCCTTTATGCTTGTAAATAGAGGCAAGTGTGTTTTATTGACCATTAAATCCATGGCAATGCTACAGGACTATTTGTTGAATGAGATTCCACGCATTTTTTTGCACATTCCACAACAATCAAACTCATTTCAAAAATTTTGTCAACCTTGACAAATGACCAATGCTGGGAGTAATCATTACCTGCATGCCGCTGAGATAAAATTCACATCAGACCTTGAAAAGGCTATTACATGATTTCCATTGTGCATGTATCATGCTCATGATGTCTAAAACAAATGTATATATTAGTGGATGGTACAGATACCATATGTATAAGATGGTGGAAAATCCATATACCATATAAAATGTGGCTCTCAATAGTTTTGACTTATTGTTGTAATCTCACAGATCACATAAGGTTACCAATAATACATACAAAAATACACAGAATATTCACAGATACAAGAGACAAGAACTGATAAGATGAACCGATTATATTATTCTCAATAGATCATACAAAGCCAAGAACTGAACTACGTTCTTGAGTGGCTCAACAGCCTAATATACAGGTTACAAACAGTTACAATCATAACTACCTGTCGGTTCACCGAACCGACACGACTATTAGTTAACAGGCTAACTACTGTGTTTACTCAGCCGACCGACGTAGTCGGTCTCTCGACTTAGTCGGCTGATCGACTAAGTCGGTCTTCGTTCAAGTCGACTTATGTCGACTTGCTCCTTCTACGTCTCCCCCACAAACAAAACATTTCTTCATCCCGAAGAAAAAGGGAGGTAAAAAAAACAAATTAGATTAGAAGTACAAAAAAATAGTCTGCAAAGGGAGACTGCTACTGAGGTGGGCTGTGCAGGCGAATAGTTGGTCTCTTCTGCACACAGACTTCGACTTTTGTTGGTGCTGTGATGGCAAGCTGATGTTGAAAGTCTGTCCAGGTCTGCAAGGCTTTCTGAATGTCGATAGTAAGAGTAGTAAGATTTGATAGTACCGACATTTTCTCTGCCATGGCCATTTCTGCAATATTTTCCATGTTGGGGCCCAGCAGCTGATTGTGTTCTTCCGAAGTCTCAAGGAGTCTCTTCATCTACGGAAAGATGTTGTCGACTTTCTCCAAGTTGGGAAGGGCGTGCTGAACCCACTGGTGTGCCTCACGTTCCAACTGCTGCAGCTTAGTGTTTTCCATCACTATTTGTTCCTCGACTGACTGCCTCAGTTCTGTCTCAGTCGACTTCCTTCTTTCCAAGGCCTGAATGCCTTGTCTGGTCTGCCTCGTCTGACTATAGAGCTGCCCATAATGAGTAGGCCAATCTCGGAGTACTTCCTCAGTTACAATGGATTCCTCCATGTGGTCTTGTAGAAGTTTGTGAGCCTCCGAGAATGCTGTGTGTTGAGTCAGGAGCAGTCGGACAGTTTCTTCTTTTCGCCCGGCCTTAGTCTCGTGGAGGTGGGTCTGTATGGTCGACACCAAACCTTCAAACAGCTGATATGCTCTGTCCAGCGGTCGGTCGGTAGCAGTGTCGACAAGTCCTGGAGCAACAGTCTATACAAGAGACCTGCATTTGTCGAGAAACTCGACTTCTTGAGTCTCCTTATCCGCTAGATGTTTCCTTAGTCAGGTCGTCCTTCTCTTCGACTCTTTTGCTAGGGTATTGAGTAGCTGGCCAACCTCTGAGTCGGTCAACGAGCTTACATCCCGTAAGCTGATCCTTAGCTGATCTGGTCTAGGAAGAGGCTCTGTTGGCTCCTTTGCTGGCTTTGTTGGTTTGTCGGGAGGACCTGCAGAAGTGGAAGGTGGGTCAGAGGTCGAAGGGGTGTGTGTCGGAAGGGTTGGTTCAGTGGTCGGGGGTTTTTCGGTTTGGGGAGGTGGTATGTCCACCTCCGGCTGTGGTGATGATGGTGGTCTCGGCTGTGAATCAGGCGGGGGTGGAGGTGGTGGAGATGATGGTGGTGGGGGTGGTGATGGTGCGGAGGAAGGGTATCCTGATCCTGGGGGTTATGGAGAATGGTGTTGGGGACTTTGGCCGGAAGATATAACGTCTTCTTCTGGTGGGACTTGGTAATCGGTGAAGGTCTGTTCATGTCCCGCAATGTCACCACCGTCATGCACCCTCGTAAAGACAGTTGTTTGGTGTGCGTATGTCTTGTCGCTTTCTTTAAGGGGAGTTGTTGTCTTGATTGTCTGCGTTGTTTTGAACAGTGCAGGCAGTGTTGCAAAGAAAGCTCTAAGCTCCTGGTCCGAGCTTGCCCTGGCTCTGAGTGCTTCAGGGATAACTTGTGCAAAGGCTTCGGGGGATAGGTTGGCCAAAGAAGGCCAAAACAACACCACTGTCCGAAGATGTGGTCGACCTGGTGACGACTCCTCCTCGTCCATCTCCGACTAAAATAGTCGAAGAGAAAGCACCAGTGCAGCAGGAAGGGCACAGATGCGCCGAATGTACGTACAAGAGACAAGAACTGATAAGATGAACAGATTATATTATTCTCAATAGATCATACAAAGCCAAGAACTGAACTACGTTCTTGAGTGGCTCAACAGCCTAATATACAGGTTACAAACAGTTACAATCATAACTACCTATCGGTTCACCGAACCGACACGACTATTAGTTAACAGGCTAACTACTGTGTTTACTCAGCCGACCGACGTAGTCGGTCTCTCGACTTAGTCGGCTGATCGACTAAGTCGGTCTTCGTTCAAGTCGACTTATGTCGACTTGCTCCTTCTACACTTATGAAGATGTGAACTATCATGTGCACCATTGAACAAAGAAAACAGATCAAATAAGTCATGCCTTTGTTTTCCATCATGCTTGTGTGATAGCATACTCTTGAGAAGGAATGGCTTCTACATCAACTTTTTATGTTGTAGGTTCTTGTGTCTAGCCTATCCTTCTCTTTCAAGATGTGTATTAGCTACTTTATTTCTCCTCACTATTTTTATATGGCAACAGAGCACCGTTTCTTACTGCTGGTTCTTGTGTGGCAGCATTAAGGAATTTTTTTTTACTGCTGGTTCTTGTGTGGCTGCAGTAAGACTTCCTATTGTTGGTTCTTGTGTGACAACAATAAGGTATCCTTTGATTATTTTCATGCTTGGTCAGTTGGGTTGGTGAGATGTTGGGTAGGACTTTGAAGTAGATGTGCATGAACGATGAAGTGTTAGAATTGAGTGGGAAATGATGGAAATGGATGGACATAAAATGCTATATAGACAATGGAAATGGCTAATGCTTAGTGGTTCTTCATGACATTTCCCTAAATCTTTAATAAATCAAAAACTCATGCCATTTTACCTCAAGTTTTACCTCCATGGAAGCCTTATTTGACATGAATGGAATCATGTATGCTGGAGGTATGTAGACTGATTTGATGCTGAGACATATGTATATGAGAGCTGAAACTGGATGAGACTGAATTTGATCCATGATTTTGTGCTGGTTGCATGTAATACTAACTGCTAAGACAATTGATGAGGAGAAATTCTACCATAGAAGCAGAAAGCCCATTCTCTTATTCTGAAAATCAACTCCTGAAATGAAAATGGAAAGGAGTTGCAAAAATACTGAACAAATGATGCTGCAAGTCATTGTTGAAACCATTAGATCACATAATCTTCAACTGCTACAAATCGAGGTACAATTCTTACCATGTGAATGAATGTGCTGAAGTCGAGCATGGAAAGAAATCATTGGATTACTGGCCATTAATGTATGTCGTTAACCAATGTGAAGCAACTGACCTTTGATGATAGTGATATCTAAAGTTCCTTAGTGCATCTTGATAGGTACGAATGGATGTGCTGGAGTCGAGTCACCTGCAAAATTTGTCAATCAAGAGGCATTGATGAATCCCCATGATTAACAACAAGAAAATCTACCATTGATTCATGTAGATACCAGGGCAATATAAAAACTCTAATCTTAATCCCAGATGAAATGTCGGATTTGGTGGGACAAGGCCATTGGAAGGTGGACCTTAATGATATCCACATCATCCAATAAGAGTACAAAATAAATGATTGTGAAGAATCATAGTGAAAAATAGAACCAACAAGAAACTCAGAAGTGGAAAGTATATGTGAAGTCATGATGTAGTAGTGATGGGAAATAAAACGGTTATGGTGACTACATAAGTAGTGGAAAATGGGACTTCGACATGAATGGATTTTTAGGGTTTTGAAATGAGGAGGGTGAATGAATCAACCATAGTGCAGTTGGCTTCTTGAGGGGTTTCTTTCGGCAACAATTGGGATGACAGTTGTCTAAAAATGATTCTTGACATGTAGCAATGAGACTTGAATTCAAAAACATTGGAATCTGTATGGTTTGCATATCAATCTCTCCATTTTTTTTATGTGCTCAATCCATTTACAAATTGAGAAAAAGTCTTCAAGAGTCACTCATGCATGTATTGACCTTTTTCTTCCAAGGATCTGCAAAAACCTAGCACTTGCCTATAATAAAACATGAGATGATGGAAGAAGAGAGATGATTGGTCTCTCTTCACCCAACACTTATGGAAAAAAAACAACAACAAGCAATTACTTATAAAACAAATCCAAAGAAAAAATGAACAAAGCAAAATCCATTTTATACTTGTAGGAGAGCAATGTCCATCTAGAATCACCAATGGTATTTTGATCATAGATTCTTCGTTCCTTGTCCAACTTGAGTGATTCCAAATCCAAATTAAAGTAAATTCATATGTATATTTTTATTAAAAATAGGTTTTCAAAATTCTATGTAAGGATGTTCCAAATCACTCAGTAACATCCTGCATGAGAAGGTGTTTTTTTTGAATTCTGGACTAGACCAACAGTCACGGTTTTATGCTTAACTTTTTCGTTTGATAACAGATTGATGTGATTCCAATTGAAGATGAAATAATATTCATGCAGGTATCTCCATTAGAAACATGTTTTGAATCCAACAAGAATTGATGGTTCAAATAAGCCAATGAACATTCTAGAAAACAGAGTTTTAGGAATGTTGATTTGTGATAGGCAATCGGTATTTTGGTCATAAAATTTGCATACGGCATCGAAATGGAGTGATTAAAATTGAATTGTAAACTATATTGATAGTGGAATATATCATTGAAATAATTTTTCAATATATGTCCATTAAGGCATCCAAACATTGACTGTCCCAACTCTATTCCTAAGCTGCCTGCTTGACACCCTGCTAGTATTTTGGCCATAAGTTTTTTGTTTCATACCCAATCTTAAAAATTTGAATTGTTTTGGAAACTAGATTCAAAGGGATACTTGATATGTAAACAGGTTTTAAAAATAATTCCATTTTGTCGCCCAAAAATAGACTATCCCGACTGTGTTCTAGTAAAATTTTCAAGCCAAAATGTCACCAAAAATTTAATAAATGAAATTTGACCCCAAAAAGTGATCGAAATAGGTGTGAATGTTTTTTAATAACGTAAATTTAAATATAACACACATCCATTTTAAAAATTTCAAGAATTGAGACCTATATTGACTTACACAGTCTGTTGCAGCTACAGCAGCAACTCTTAAAAAAATGACATAATGTTAAAATAAAGCATGTGTATTTTTATGGAAAATAAAAACTAAATACATATCATGATGTGCAACACACAGATATATCAAACTCATAAATTTTTACCTATAGCAAAGTCACAACTGGGTGTTGCATCTTACTTTCACAGCTAGTGTTGCAGCTCACTGTCGCAGCCGAGAGTAATCAGTCACAGCTGGGTATTGCAGCTAACAAATTCATGCCCAAGTTCAAGCTTGAAGGGTTCCATAACTGTTGGCTCATTTTTCTGTGGATCCTTCATTCACCTTCCCTAATTATTGTAATTTTGTTTTCATGATATATATATTTGTAACAAATAGAAACAAATTGAAATTGGAAAATTGATGACAAAAATGATTTAAGCATTTTGTTCAAATAGGAACAATTAAAAAGCATTCATGAAAACATCTCATACACATTCCTTATCTTTCTACTTTTTGATCTTCCATATCGCAACAAGGCACAGGAAGAGAGCATACTTATTCAAAAATAAAAACTTAAAAAAAAAACAAAAGCATGGTTTTATTCTGTTATTCTATCCTACCATATTCTACTTGGAAATATAAAAATTGTTTAAGTGTATGCATATTTCCAATGGAGCCACTTTCGAAGAAGTGACTCAAGTATGCTCATACCCCCAACAGAAAAATATAACTTTATGAATGCTAGGATATGAGATATCAACTTCCCTTGAAATGATGGTGCCAAGAATTGGTGAAGTATGAAATAATGCTACAGACCGATGACAGATTGAAACCAATCTTCAATATAGTCTTTGTTCCCTTGATTGCTCATGGATGTTACACCATGAAGATCCTTATTAAACTGATCTTCCTCAATGCATAAGAGTTTCAGATCTAATGATGTGAATGATGCTTTTGGTTCCAATGGTTGTTCTCCATCAAATATTATGTGTGTCTTGTTGATCTTGTCTACTTTCTTATGAGGACTAGAAGAAACTCCATCCACAAATCTTGGATTTAAAACATGTCTAGGCATCGTATGGATTTGCTGCAACAATGCACATCCTTTTTGCAATGGTGCAGATGAGGTAGAACGAGAGGGAAATGTAGGAACATTTTGCAGTTCAACACTGTAAGCATACTATACTATTTTATTATAGTTAGACTGGAGGGTGGATTGGACAGAAAATTGTGTTGGATACCAAGGAGTTTGATGAGAAAATAGATGTGGCTGATGTAGATGATTGATTTGTGAGGTTGATATTGAAGGACCAACTTGTGTTGCAGCATGAGGGAGAGTGGCCATATGATCATAAGATGGGCCATTCCAACATTGTGGATAAGGTAGGTAAGAGTTTAATTGAGGCTGCAACAACTGCCATGGTGGAAGAGCATTCAATGGCTGAGTATGAAAGTAAGGAAATAGAGGGATAGATTTTTGAACCATAGATGCAGGCCATGGTTAACATGACTATTGCAATGAGTTGGATGCAACTCCCAGATCTCTATGATATGTTTCTTTCATCTTTAGTAAGGAGAGACAATGATCTGTGGAATGATTCAAGTCACATATACCACAACTTTCAAGACTATCCAAAGGGAAATCCCTTGCTTCTCTTATTTCCTCCTACTTTTCCTTATCCTGCAAAACACCCAATTATGAATCAGCTTTAGAAATTTCAAATAAATTGCTGATTCCAGCTCGTAAACCTCCTATTTTTGCAGGAGATTTCAAAAATAAAGATAAAAGTTCCTTAGAATTCTTACCAGTCTTGAAGTTTCCTCTTGAATACATTTTACATAACTCACAAATATCATCATATGCTAACTGAAATACATTACCTGTTCCATCAGATTTAATACTTCTAAATATTCGTCTTGGATTCCCTTGAGTAGAAGTAATTTTAAGGTCTCCTTCCCCAGTTTCCTCTATTTGGATATTTGGAGGTTATATTGAAAGCGTTTTATGTATTCTTCCAGACTCTCTTCTTCTCCTTGTGTCATCTCGAATATGTTTTCATTGACCCTACAATAATCTTGGTACCTTTTCAAGAACACATGTTTCATGTCTTCCCAAGTTTGTATACAATTCCCACCGAGGATCATGAACCATGAGAGGGTTGTTCCTTTTAGAGTAAGGGGAAACATATTAAATTTTTAATCATTAGTAAAATAACCATATCCTCTACAAATTACTTCGAATTGAAATAAAAATACATCAGGGTCTTCATTTTCCAAATTGTGAAAATTTGGTAGAACATGTGGGGGAGTTCTTTTCATTTGTGCCACTCCTCTCGAATCTCTGATGGAAAATTCGAAGGTAACAAATTATGCATCTTTCTTACCTACCATCTCTTCATTAGATTCTTTATGTGCTATCTTGAGGATCCTCCTTCGAATGTTCCTGTCAACTTGTTAGTAGAATGGGTGGTTCTTACATCACCACTGAGGGGAATGATAAAATTTATGCTCCAAAGATTGAAAATGAAATAAAATTGAATGTAAAGACAAAAAATTCACACTCAAAATAAATTCAATTAACTGAAATGTAATAATGCAACCTACATGCCCTACTTTAACAATGTCAAATGTACTTTTGCACCATTAATAACTTCCCCGGCAATGGTGCCAAAATGTTTGGCCCACTATATGTCAGTTAATTAAAAATTAACATGTAGAGTTCTAAACATAAATTATCAACCCGAGGAAGCCTTTTATTTCGAAGCTATCGTGCAAGATCTATGCAAGCACAATTTCTACTTGACACTGTTATCTATTGGTATGCAATCGAAATTCTTTGTAAAGTAGATCACACCTTCTTGAAAGTAAATCAAACCTTGAACCTATTCGTAAATTGAAACTGTAAATTGAACACACTTCAAACAAACTCTATTCCTATGAAACAGTATTTAATTGCATAAATCTAAAAGAAGTCTTATATTGTCCAACGATCTATCAAAATGAATTAACATGAGAACACTATGATAAATCTAATGAATGAAAACATGAACTGAATAATAAAACAACTATTATAAATCTACTGAATGAAAGCATGAACTAAATAATAAACAAATCTACAAATAACAAACTTACAATTAACACTACCAGCATCTGCTCAGGGAAGAGGACCCTTCCTCCACTGAGCAGATCTGGATCTCCACAATGAAAGTCTACAACTCCAGAATTAAGAAACTGTCAGCATGTATTATCATAATGAATGATTACAATAGATCTAGATCAAATCCTACATCATAACATTGATTTTTATTTCCCCATCTTCCTCGTTTCTTAATGAGATTGATTACATATTTATATATAAAATTATCTCATAAAATTGAATAACTGAACCCCCAACTTGTGATCTGTAACAGCTGAAACACGGCCGTAACTGTTGGCAACTTTGGAACTAGCCGCAACAGCAAATCTGAAAAATACCCTCTCGAAGAACCATCTATATATCCCAAACTGTCACTTTGTTTGGCCATTTCCCCACAATTCAAGTAAATGAGGATTTTGTGCAAAAAACCCATGTCTCATATTGTTGAGATTCATTTCCATATGCCCACAAATCAAGACATGAATCAAGGTTTTCTTATGTGGCATGCATGTTCGTTCAAGGCTGTAATAGCTAGCTATGAGCGTCCTGAATGTGACAAATCACTCCACAAAATATCATTAGTGAAATTATGCATAATAGTCTTCAATTCATCAAAGATAAAAGAAAATAATCATTATTGTTACGGAAAGAAATTCCTATGGCTTAGGGTACCACAACAGACAGCTAGACTCCAGAAATCAATCTTTCCCAATATGCAATAGAAATAAAAACATCTAACACTAAAGGATCGAACCTCGCACCTTATTCTGGACGGTTGAAGTAGATCCCCGTTGAGATTTCCAATCTTCAGCTTGAATTGTTATAGCACGTCCTCAACAACAAGTAAACAATACAAGCATACTATATTTCATGGTGTTAGATCTATTCTAGCATATATAATCAATAATGTATAAGCATTTGACATATTCCAATGGATACAATATTCATTCAAATACACATTACTAGACAGGAAAAGATATTTCTATTAATATGAATCAGAGATTACAAGTGACAACCTCTGACGGCACGTCTGCGAACCGGAGAAACTGAATCCCCCACTTGGGCCTCCACCACCTCAATCCTCCATCACTCCGATAGAAAGCTCACTAACAAAGGAAAGCTTGGGAATAACACAACAGTGCTCCAAAGGGATAAAGAGATGCAGACTCAAGTATAGTTCTGGCAACAATGGACTATAGTTTCGATACTCTCAATTCTCTCTTATGCTTTCAATGTCTCAATGGTTCCTTATATAGCTTTTCAAATGGATACTGAAAGGTCGAATCCGTGCGATCTCAAGGCATATGGAAGGCCAGGAGTCATATGAGTCGGATCCAAGTCAATGAACGCTCCAACAGTTTTGGATTATGCACACATCCCGATGTACGCGACTATAGAGGGAATATCTGCGTATGTATGCGGTTATCTGGGAAAATGCCGCGTATATCATTTTTCTAATGTTTTTAGGGATGGTCAATGATACATAAAAAGACAAAAAATGGTCCATAGGGGCTAATGAGTCTGCAGCGGGACAGGGGAAGGCCATACAATTTGTGATTCACCTAGTGTGGTGAAATCCGCTATAACAGATGCCCCCTAATGTATGAGATCAGAGGGGTTATACGATGGCTGAAATACATTATAAGTCCATCCCAGAAGTGAAGTGATGAAGGTACCCAAATGGAAGACCAGCCACCCAATCAACATAATACCATAATACAACTCTGCATATAATTGCGAATACATATAGCAGTCCTGGATACATAAGAGTACAATGGCCATGAATAGGCATGAAACATGATAGAACATATGTGGTCATCGCCACGTAAAATATACATAGATCAGACTCTCCATGATGAAGATATACAAAGTACAATGATCTCCACAGAGACTGAAGATATATAACAAATCAAGATCTCCATAGTGGCTGGAAATGTCTGACATATATTGGAACAAGTCACGAGAGCTGAAATCTCATGAACACAGGCACGATCAAGGAGGTAGCATACAGTGGATGCCACCAATCTGGAAGGTCTTCTACACAAACCGCTACGAGTACATGTCCTACTATGCAAATAGAGGTGTCGAGGTCGAACATAGTAGTCCATCGTCTGATTACCGGTCATTGATGTATACCGTTAACAGACGCGAGATCACCCACCAATAATGAAAATGGGAATCAAGGTACTAGAGTGCAAACTAACAAGTGTGAATAAATGTGTTGAGGTTGAACACTTGAGAGAATCCATCGATCAGGGGACATTGATGTATTCCCAAAACTGTCGATGGCGAGAGAACCTGCCACTGATGACTGCAAGTCTCAAGGCACTCAAAATGACTCTAGACTCCAATCCTAGAATAAATAATCTGAAGTTTATGGGATGAAATCCGCTGGAAGGAGGGCATTAGGGTATCCCCCATCATCCAACACGAGGTACTCAGCAAGGCTGTATAATATGGAGGAACTCGATCATAAGGTGCATGAACCAGTAACTGTACCGGGAATGGACGACATGCAAAGTCAAGATAACTGAGGAATGGCTGACTCAGGTTTCAACTTCCTTCGAGCAAGAGCATAACGGCATATGGTGACTGAATGAAGGCAGCATAGAATCGATATACAAACTGGGACATCTCTATGACGCAGGAGGCATCAATAGAGGCTCCATAGGGACTGGAAGCTTAGCCAGTCGGTGGAGATAAAACTCAGATAACGAGTACAGCTCCTAAGTCAAACTATAACCCAACCAATGGATGTGATATACAGTGCTTTGTTCGAAGGCGAAACGACTCGACAGCTTCCAAAGATAATATCTTTTCTTGTCCGGCTTTTTGGTTTTTTTATTTTTTTGGTCTTTTTCAGTTATTTGAAAAGCTTGAAAAAAGAATAAACTAGCTATATAGTTACAAACTAGGAGGAGACGAGTGTCATAAAGGCAAAAAAACTAGTTCCAAGCAGTGGAACATACCTATGCTCAATGCAAGGATACATGTGTAGGATATCGACACTTGGGGGAAAATCCCCTCCTGGTAAAAAGGGAATCAAGCTGCGAAAGATATAAAGAAAGGCTCTGCATGGCTAGACATGAGACAAGCTCGGGCTATATGGCTGAAACGCAATGTCAGGGAAGCCAGCATAAAGCTCAATAAGACATGCAAATCTCATGATAATGCATCCACAACTTGATACAAGGGGATTCTGGGGGAAAACAGGCCAGCATAAGATCAAGAGGAGTATGAGTCTCTTGCTAAATGTCATGGCAATACTATACAATGGAATCCCACACCCTAAAGGGGGAAACATCGGCATGGGCACCAAATGCAAATAAGGCGCTAACTAGGGTACCCATGTAAGGTGAGGCTCTACCACTCATATCATGCCACTTCTATAGCAGTAAGAAGGTTCTGTGACATAGTAGGGTGGGTTCGTACCTAAGGATATAGTGACATGGTCATAAGGTCATGCAAAATGAAAACGGTGGTGAACCTAACCTATATGCTAGTAGAGACGTTATACTTGAGATCAGTACGAACGGGTCAATCCAAAGGCTGAAACAGCGCTGAAAACGGTCTTCTACATCACAAATTAGGTCAGAAACAGTCCAAAAAGGTTAAAAACGGTCAAAACTATAGGAAAGGGGGTAAAAATTTTCAAATATTTGAAAATTTTTCTATAAATAGTAAAAAATATAAATCATTTGAAACTTTTACCCATTTGAGCTCTGATATTCAACTGCAAATTCTAGGAGATCCAGCCGGCGGAATTCACAACCGATTCTTCCAGGTATTTACTCATGTTCTCAGCTTGTATTTCAATACAATTTTTATAATTTTTCATGGTCAAATGAATTTTTAAAGGCCAAACTTACATGAGCGCTATGGCCCACGCGGGTATCGAGGTTTTTTCTGCGTATAGGGCTGGCTATACGCGGAAAAGGGACCAGAATCTGCGTACATACGTGGTTGTTTTCAAAACAGCCGCGTATGACACCGCGCATAAGGATTTATAAAAATCTAATGGACATTTTGGCCAACTTCTCATGCAGAATGGTGCTAGAGTGGCGAGAACACGAGCATGGTGATGTAGAGGAAGCAGTAAGGGCTGACAGAATGGCTCAAGAAGCTCTACGAAGATGTGGACTCTACAATTTTTGGTGCCTAGGAGGCTTGAGGGCCAAACCAGGACTACTACATATGCTTGTAGACTATTGGGATCCGGACTCAGAGTCCTTCCGGCTAAACAACATGTCCCTCACCATTGAGGTGGAGGATATCTATTTTATCACAGGTCTATCACGGCGAGGTGAGATGGTGAACCTTCGTGCCCAAGGAGGGCCAAGTCATGGGCTGACTATCGACGAGTACATAGCAGTGTACTGCTACCCAGAGACAGAGAAGGTGGGGAGCCAAGTCCCCACCAACGCTATACAGGTACTGGGCCTAAAGGCCATACTAATAACGCTAGGCAGGATAGCAGGCTTAGCATCACTCCATCAGGCCTCTTGTCCACTGATGTTCTATGCGGTGGAGTGCATGACACCGACCATCTATGACTGGAGCACTTCCCTACTGAGCAACATGAAACATCAGCTCAGTGAGTGCAAGGCAGGTAGGATACGGAACTTCGGGTTCAGCAATATCTTGAGCATGTTTTTCTTCAAACGTGTTCCAGGATTGATCCCTAGAGTGGATGTTCCTCTCCACGGGGTTCAAGATCCGACCCAATGACGTTGGGCAGACGCGATGCGCAGACTGGGGGGCGGTAGGGTAGCCAACCCTTATCCAGCAGACTTTTTTCCATGGTGGCGACGACAGATTGTTGCCATAGAGGACTACCCTTATGCAGGGATAGACTTCTAGGGAGACCCGGACATGCCACTACCACCAGGGTCAGCATATGGAGACATAGGTAACGAATCTCGACCCTTACTCTTTTTAAAATTTTTGAAGTATTTAATTTTTTTGTGTTTTCTTGATTAATGGAATAAAAAAGACATGATTTTGGGTGACAATACATAGTGACATCTACCATTCATGTGCAGATGTGGGACCACGGTGACCAGAGGGCTTCCCACATCATAGACGGAGGGGAAGAGGAGACGATATCACCAGTGTGGATGCGGAGCGAACGCTCCAAAGCATCCATACCAACTTCGTGCGGTTGACTCATAGGATTCCCATGGCGCAAGTCGAGGACTTGCCTGAGGCTATGCAGAGACAGGTGGTGGGTGTACCATGCGCATGGGTGTGATTATTCCGGCGGCTAGCTAGAGCCGTGGTGACATATCATGATCACAACCCTCATCCACCTCCACAGGACTAGACACCTGGGAGTGTATCTATTTTGTACTACCGTGTATATGATGGTGGCTTTCAAAGCCCCAATTTTATATTATGACACTATGTATTACCACATTTTTGATGTATATAAAAAAGTTTTATGGTGATCGGTTTATTTATTTACATGTGTAAAAATTGTGTTTATGATTAATTTATAATGAATGAAACAAATGCCAATCTAACACATAGTTAGCATATGAGTCAGCAATTTGATTATAATTTCTTGGAATTTGTATATATGTTATGTTCTCAAATTGCCATTCCAGCAATCTCACACGTAAGAATCTCCTCAATAACGTCGGATCTCTAACATGGTACAAACCATTTAGCTGTGACACTACTAACTCCGAATCAAGACGTACC
>LPNX010517674.1:164946-178556 GCA_001517045.1 Pseudotsuga menziesii
ACGTACCGGTACACTACTACATTTCGATCCAAAATCCGACGGTTACTTCCGACGGCGCGTGGATTTTTTCTTTTAAACCTACCAAAAATCACAAAGTTAATTTTTTTTTTTAAAACTGTGGTCATAAGCGTCGCTTAAGCGACGACTAGGCTCATAAGCGTCGCTTAAGCGATGGCTAGCCTAGCAAGCGTCTCTTAAGCGACGGCGCATAAATTGATCAATTATTTAAAAAAATACACTTAATTGGTTAAAAGGATGACTACTCCTTATTCAAAGTTGCAAGGATGGAAATTACCATCAAGGTACCTATTGGTCATGATCTGCTTGGCCATATGTGGCCCATATGTGTTCTTCATCCAACAACAACCTTCCCTCTAATCATTCTTTGAATGATTGTTTTGGTGGTAGCCTCTATTGCTACCCAATATTCCATTGGCATGGTGGTTCCCTTTTCCAATTCTAATCAAAATGATGTTTGTTTCAATCACTACTTCCATGCCATTAAATATGCCCAAAGTGTTGCATGAATTATGTCAGCCCAACATGTCTCTTTATGTCATATTTTTTCATGATAATAGAAACCAAAGCTTTGCTTTTGCTTCTAACTTATCCATGGTCCCTAGGGTAGTAATGACTACTCTTTTCATTCATGGTCTAGAAAATTTTCATCAAACTAATGACAACCTTCCCTATGAAACGGGTGATTTGAACCTACAAAGCACATCCTAAAAAAAAACATGTAGTTGTTGCTTCAGATAGGCCCACTCAAATGCTTAAAAGGATAAATAGGAAGGATTGGGTGTAGTTCATTATAATTAACCCAAATAAAAATTTGTAGTTTCATGCTTTCCTTTTAGCACTATGCACATATCTTGAACCATTTGAAATAAATTTTCAATAATGTTGGCTACCAAAGGCCCAAACACAATATCAACATGTCATTTTAGTGCGGGGAAATGTCCTCTAGTATTTCTTGCATGAGATTCTACTATAAAATGCTCCATATTATATGATGGTACGCATTGATGAAGTGTACCATCCATTCCAATTTGATATAATAGATTTGTGACTAATTTGAGCCCTTGTGCTTTTTATCTATGCTTCACCAGGGGTTTGCTTCGCTCCACAGAATGCCCTCCTCTACTCTAGCGCTCTGCCCTATGCACAGTTTGCTCAAATTAACCACAATACTGGATTTCGAGCGAATTGCAATTTCCAGGATAGAATGTATTTTGCTGATTTGGGTGTACCACTACCTGTGATAAATTTCTGTTCACCCGCTCATGAGTTTGTGGGCATTAAACCTCCAGATCTGATGGTGCAGGCAAGGAGGGAAAATAGCACCCGATGATTAGCGTTTTCGTAAGGAAATTATGTCTATGAAGAAGGGATGGAGGAAATTTGGAGTTGCAGTTGTGGGTTTGGTGCTGCTATCCATGCTCGTTCCATTGGTATTCTTGCTCGGACTCTATGGTGGATTTCAGAGCAGTAAGTTCATCTGAACCCATTTCATTTTTTATTTGACTTGAAGCCCCCTTCTCACAGACTGTTGTGTATGGGGAATCTAGATTTGGAGTACTTTGGCTGGGGCTGGGGCACTTACAGGTTTTTATGAAGCCCATTTTTGGAATTTGTGGTGGGTGTTTTTCATTTGTATAAAATTTTGCTAAGGAGCTGAGAACTAATATGGAAATGAAAGAAGCCCAGTTGGAGAAACTTGTAGAGGAGAGGGATAACTTGCAAGGTGCATTAGATGATAAAGCAATAGTAGAGAGAGCTTTAAATGGCGAGAAGCAGGAACTCTTGGCCGCAGTTTTGGAAGCGAAAAGAAGCAATGAAGCGATCATTAAACACAAGGAGGAGGCAGAGTTAGGGTGGAAAAATGAAAAGGAGGAATTGGGTTCTTCTCTTGCAGATTCTTCCAGAAAAACTCAGGGATTGGAGGATACTGTTGAAGGTCTAGAGGCTGAGAATAAACATTTGTCTGATCAGATGGAGGCGATGCGAAGCCAATTGAATGCTGAGATTGCGACATTAAGTGAGTCTCTGTTGGAGACGAGGAGGGTTGTGGATGAGATGACAAGAGAGAAAGAGGAGCTTTAAACAGAGGTTGATGGAGTGAATAAAAATGTCGAAATATTGTGTAGGGAAAATGAAGAGCTAGGGCACGAGATTACTTCTTTGAAGGGTGAGTTGAGGTTGAAAGATGATGTTTTATTTTCTTTGGAAAATGAGAAAGAGGCTCTGCGTGCAGATTTGGTGAACACGAAGGAATAATTCCAGACTGTACAGGTTGCAGACCAGCAGATAAAAGGAGAAAATGATAGTATCCTGAGTCAGTTGGATGAAGCGGTTAAAAAGCTATCGAAAATGAAAGAAGAAAATGGTAGTCTCCAAGGCCAGTTGGATGAAGCTGTTAAACAGTTATCAAAACTAAAGGGTGGGCTTAATAAGGCTGGTGAAGATCTTTCAGACGAAAATTCAAAGCTGAAATCAGAAAATGTGATTCTACAGCAAAAGGTAGATGATATGGGCTCTTCAATTGTAATATTAGGGAGAAAAATTGATGTGTTGCAGGAGGAAAACCTTAAATTAATAGAGGACAAGGATGAACAAAACAAGGAGATTGTATTTTTGCAGGTGCAGAAGTCTTGCATTGAGAAGGAGATGGATATTCTTGCAAAGAAGCTAGAAGAAGTTCCTAAACAATCAGAAACTGCTAGCAGGGACATACATCATACCAGTGATTTAGAGAATCGGGTTTTGACCATTGCTTCGGACAAAAATGGTCTGGAGGATATTAACCGCTCTCTAGAAAGTGACACCATGAGGCTGACCTTAGGTTCTGTTGTAGATGAACAAGACCAACTCAAAACAATGATAAGGGATTTGGAAATATCTCTGGAATCTGCTCAAAAGACCCTTGAAGACAAGAATAGTGATATCGAGCAGTTGATGTCTGAGCTTCAAATTCTTGAAAAACGAAAAGGAAGCAGTCTTGCATGGCCTGTTGTGGCAGCATCAACTGGCACTTTAATTGCAGCAGCATGCGTCTGTTACCTCAAATACTCAAAGCATCACTAAGTTATAGTTGAAGTCTTTGCTATTGCTGTAAGTTTCCTGTAACACATGATATTTAAAATTTTCAGCTTCACATTAGTAGCTCACTAAAAAGTTTGTTGATTGAACTGAAGGAAATTTGTTGGATTGCATTCTCAAAACTCATGCTATATACACTCCAAGAAGTTTTCATGCAAATGTAAGGGCTTATATTATTGGCTCATTCAATTGTATAAATACAAATATTTTTGAACCAATAAAATGTTTTTCTTTTCTTTTTTCCTCCCAAATGAATGATAGAGTTTTGATTTGATGTTACATATTACCTGAGCACTAGGTATTCTACATGTTAGGCATGTGAAGCCTGATACTGTTCAATGGGCTTATTGTGGTTTTCTTGCAATTTTCAATTGTCAGAGGAGGTTTTAAGTGTTATGTTTGTGATATTTTTTCTGTTCCCTTTTATATGGCTGAATATAAGGCTTTTTCTTGGGGTGCATGGCAATTACAAATAATAGGAAACTAGGCTACTGTTCTTCTAAAAAAAATAATTTATCAAACGATCAACCTCAGGATTAACATCTGATTTGCAAGAGATTGTTGGAAATCTTGATGTTCTGTTTTCTAGCTAATTTTACTTTTAACCTTTTCTTTTAACATCTGATTTGCATTTGTATAAAATTTTAGGGATTTAGTTCTTATTGATATAGTTACAGCATTTGCATAAAATTTTGCATTTGTACTAAATTTTAGGGATTTAGTTCTTATTTTCCAATGGCTCCGTATAATTATGAGCTGAGATTTGGATAGGTATCATGCTTGATCAACCTTACCAATACTGATGTAGTATCACCATTACTAATCTAATATCCTTGTTATAGTAGTAATGATAGAACAGAACAATAAGCTTCTCCATAAATTACAACACTAACTATACCTGTAGTATTTGACATATGTTATTTACTTGTATCAACTTGCATGGTTATAGCTAATCAATGTACTCCTTATACTTGGATATGGGTAACATTATGCACACACAATTGCATCATCAATATTCACATTATTTTGATTGGCATTAGTTACTAGATGGACATTTTGTAAAAGATATCTAGTAAAGTATGCACTGCACATACAAAGCATCAAAGGTGGCACTGGGGGGGGGGAGGCTTGGAAGCTCAATAGCATGTTTATACTCAATAGTCTGCGTCTCAATAGTATTATTCTCAACAGCTCACTGCTCAGTATTCTTTGGCTCAACAATCTGCAATTGATAGACCTCCTGTTTTATACTTTGCTTGCAATCCTGCAATCCCTTAATAGTCTCTTTCGCGGTCAGTCGTAGAACAAGGAATCATAGTCTTCTTTTCAAATCTGATATTTGTAAAATAACCAGTTGTTGTATGCTTTAAGAGGGCCAGCTTCTTCACGAGCTCATTGACAGAGGCTTAGTGGACAGCTTCATTAGCTAGCTAGTATTTTATGCTTCCACTCTCCCAATCTTATCCTTCAACCCATCAATACCATCTTATACATGCTTTTGTAATTTCCTCTGTTCCATTTGTGGTTGATACATTCATTGTTGTTTAGATGAGCTGAAGCACTGTGGTGCTTTTTTTTCCATTTTTGTGGCTAGTGTATACTGAAAACAAGCAAGCACGGTGTAATTTTGGAATAAACTGTCAAATATAGAACAACACCACTGGCTACACCATGTATGTGTTTCTAAAGAGGCCAGAGTATATCAAATATGTGTCAAATTTGGTCACTATTTGTTCTCGAATTCTTTTGACTCGACCACCAGGTTAGTGACTATTAGTATTTTTTGTCTTTGACCATCATCATCATCATGGATGTATTTTATCCATTACCTTAGCCACCGGGGTTCGGTCCATCTTACATTATGTGGCTGTTTGCTCAAGAGGGGCTAGTGCATGCTGGCAAGAGGGCCATTGTATCTGTGGTTGAGTCATCAAGGCTGTAAAATAAGGCCAGGTGGTATACACATCCAGTGTAAATGGTATCCCACCTCTTTATATGTGGTAGATGCTCAACACTTAAGGCTTTAAAGGAAGCATCGGTCTTCAAAACAATGTCAATCCTTAAGATTTATTTTTAAAATGAGAGAAAAAAAGAAATACTAGGTGATCGATCATGCAACCAAACTGTTTTTTTATCAACGGATGTATAAGTTAATGATTTGTAGTGTTCTATCCATCCCTTTGCTCCACAAATTTGTACAAAGGCCTATACACACATATAAGGAATTAATCAAGGGAGTATTCCAACCTGTTATTAAACCACTATAGATCCACTAAGAATCCATAACAAAAAAGTCCTAGTGCTTTAACAATTTCCTAAGTTCAGTAATCAGGTTATCACCAAATCCCATAGATTGCTGGAGGTTAGCTCATAGTCTAATCCCAACCACAATCCAACTCACTTTAATTGCAAAGGTAGATTGCTGGATGTATTAAATTACCAGGTGGTTCAACCAATCTATTTATTATTTTTAATGCTACCTCTGTTTCCAGTAAGTCTCAGGCCCTTATCATCAAGGTGGAGGAGAATCCATTCAGATTTTGATTGATATTCCTATGGACCAATTCAGACCTATCCGCACTACGAAAAGATTATATAGATACCGCTATGAGGGGGAAGATATGAATATATTAAATCATGTTGGTTTACAGATAGAAATTAGCGTAGCATGTTAATTAAATTACGCTACAGCCTGACTCAAGACAGCCATGCACTATGCCTTAATAATAACCAACCCCTTTCCTTCACACTATGCTCTTTGTATAATGTTTGAAGCTGAGAGAGTATATCTAGAATGATATTTGCCAGCTGTGATAGCTCCCCTGTATGGCCAAAATGAACATTATGGCACAAAATTCTGCTAAAACTTATGAAGTATTCAATTTCAAGCAACTTGTCTCTGCCCAATTCAGGATTCCATGGCAAAGCACCAACAAATTATTGGTATCCACAGCACAATTGCCCATAGTTTGAGTGTGGGAATTGTTTATTATGTGCTCTGCTTCACCTATATTTCACTCATTTGTTAATTCGTAGAAGTATTCACACCTTTAATCACCAAATCAATTAGAACAACACTAAAATATGTTTGTTGGAATCGTTGGTTTTTAGCTACAGCTTAATTTATCTTTGCTCTGTTAACTGGTTTCCATATCAGTTTGAGTGTTACGTAAACCACATGCTACAACACCTATTTGCATTGTCTCCTCTGTTTAGAGTTGTAAGGAATGTCACCTACAACCATCCCTTTATTTTGTTCAAGCCTAAAACACCAATATGCACCACAACCGGCCATCACCCTCAAGCCATGAGCATGCCTTTACCTACAACGATCCTCATACAAATAAATAAAGATGACCATCATAGATGTCAGATTTTAGCTGGTAATGTTTGAGCTTCCTTATTTGAAATTCATGTAACAAAAGTATAAAATGTTAATGTACAACCTTTGTGATATTTTGGAATCTTGGAGAAGAAAGTTTATCGAATTATGATTGGTTCTGTTTGGGATGGGTCAAGTTTTGGAAAGGGGCATTTGGAAGAAATGCATGTCTCTTCTTATCCATTATCCCTGGAAAGATTTGTTGTAAGCTAGTTGCCTCCATGATTTTCCTAACTTCACTTATTATTTGGTTTATAAAAATCCTTATTTGCCTTATTTGACTAGTTACTACTACCATGGGGCAAAGTTTCCTATAACTCCCTTGGGTAGATGCAGTCTCTTTCTATCCTTTTCTCATTTTTTGCATATTTTATTATTTCCTTGTTGACAAGTTATTACTTTCATACCTCCCTCTATTATATTCTAGGAAATTCCCCCTTGTACCCCTATCTTCCTTTCCTTTCTTTGCTAATAGATAACAAATGTTTACTCCTTTACAAGATTCATCGTTTGTTGCTTATTCACATTTACTGAAAAGCCCTATTACATTAGTCACGTTATGCTTGCAAGCTGTATGTGACAGTATACTTATAACTTAATCCTTTCTTATGGCAAGATCACCCATCAACACCCTCCTTATCTTTGTTTATTGATAACAAAGTTGATGACACCCTCCCTCTTGTTTGTCTGTTGTTCATTCTAATCCATAGTTATTATAAGATCTCTCTATAAGGCAATATATATAGTTTCCTGGAAGATTTCAAGTCTCATTGTTTTCCAATAGTGTTGAAACAAGTAAGGAATTATGTTTTCTTTGGGAGTAATATTCATAAAATATCAAATAAAAAATTCGATCTATTTCAAGTCAAGTCTAAGAAGGAAATTGTGATGCCAAACTGTCATTAGTAAACGTGATACCAAGTGTATTTATGCCTCAATAGAACAAGAACATATGAAAGGCCAGCATGGTAAATCACCAGCCTAAATGTACAATACCAATAATGATCATACGTACCCATGCACATCAAGACCAGAACTTTGTAACAAAAACTAAGACATAAATATTCAGCTGTCATTTAATTCCCATTTACTTTTGACTTCCCAGGAGAGGCAGTGGATAAAATATTTGTAGTCTTTGCCCTTACGAGGTAATTACCCATGACTCTTAGATCACTGTCAACTGAATATTTTAATATAAATGTATCTTGCCTTTGTAAGATAGCAGTGCTATTTCATTGTAGCCCTTCTGTAGGCCTTAAAACCTTTCCTGGAGACCTTACCAACTTTGCACAAGCCTGAGATACGGTTGGAGATGCCTCTTTCCACAAGAACTGTCATTAGTTTATATTGTTATGTGTCTAAGCATGTTCATATAGGTCTTCAATATTACTTTTTTTTTTTGGTGGTTGCTAATTTAGTTTAAAGTCTTGCCTAAGTTTCCATGGTATGTTATGCCTCATGTTACTGGTTAACGTACTCAGTAGATTTGTCCTTGTGGTAATCTACACTTCAGTATGGATGGAATTATTACTAGAGCATACTATGCTGAGAATTTGTACCTATTTCTGATCTGTTAGAAATCTGATATTAGAACATGAACTTGTGATTTTTATTGTCATACAGTAGATTGGTTACGATTACTAAAACACTTTTTGGCTTTTCTATACAGAACATTATGCATCAGGCTACTTCATAGAGAATACACTGTTATGGGCTGAGGGCAGAGATAATTGGATGCCACTATCTTCCATTCAGGGGTTACAGTCACTAGTTATTTCCAATGAAACCCAGTTAAAATCATATGAGAATGATGTTAGTTACTCAGCAAATCAATCTACTAGTCAATCCCAGGTTAATGGACAAAAAACCGTCTCCCATACCTCTGATGCTTACTTAAAGGCTGCAGATGCTGATGATGATTTCCTTAGATGGAAAGAGGAGGTGAGGCAAGCAGAGGCTGAAGCAGAGGCTTTGAAGTCTGGAACAACAAAGAAGACAGAGGTATATCTACAGAGTGCAAAGGAAGAAGAACTTAATATACATATAGATGATGCAGATGAAAGGCCTCACACCCCTCCAGATGGAGAGCAGGAATTCACAGATGATGATGGAACTTTGTACAGATGGGACCATAATCTCCGGGTGTGGGTTCCACAAGTATGTTATGGAATTTTAAAATGTTGATATATTTACATGAAACAATGTTCTTTGTTTGAGGTTTATACTGGACACTAGTAGTTTGAGTTACCTGCATGCAACAAGTAATAGCACAGGGGTCTTCATTTCTACATGAGCATCTTAAATGAAAGCTGAAAAAAGTATGTATAATGGGAAATAGGGAGATTATACTCCTAGTCTCTAGATGATCTAACTCTACTTGAGGAAATACTAAGAAAACACACAAGATTTGGACTTGGCATCTCTAGCATTCCTAGATAGGTCCAAACTCGAGGAATTCTTCAATTCAGATGATGAATGTGAGTGTGTGCTTTTCCTAGCCTTTTCCAAAAGGAAATTGAAATCCTAGTTTTTTGCAGTAGGCAGAAATTCTATGCATAACTTATAAAGAGTAAGACACAAAAATACTCTACATCACAAGTTCTTCTTTCGAGAACAAGCCTTAGTTCTGAATTCTCTATAAAATTATACCTTCTTTTATGAATACACATAAAAGAACAAGGAATACACATAATACTACAATTCTTAACAAACAATGGGTCTTATGCTGGATGAATAACTTCTCATTTTTTGAATTTTATCGGTGTTTACAGTGGGTAGGATTCAATTTTGGGAGTTACACATTCTAAAGGGCTAAATTAGTTGTCATCTGATGCTTTCTACCAATGCTAGTTGTTGAATGGAAAGTTGGTTTTGTTCCCCCACTGCAGGTTCAAAAATTTGGGTCTGAGGCAAGTGGAGACGAGCTTTTTAGATTTATTACAGATATAATAAAGGTATAAGTAAAACAATGGCATGGAAATGGGCAGGTAGATGCTAGGGTTACTTTTCTCTTTGACAAAGCAAAGTATCGCTCTGAGGAGATCCTTAGAAATAAGGTTAATAATCATCTAAACTCTCTTCGGTTGAGATATGTTGATTGGGTAAAAGAATTTAGTTGAAATTTAGACTCAAACCATTGCTGATGATGATTGCAATTTTTGGATTTGCAGAAAGTTACAGCATGGAAGAAGTTCTATGTCATTTATGCCTTCTTCTTTGTAAGGAAGATTGTGGCTCACCTTGTCACATTCACCTTTTACTGTGTTGTGATTCCTGCAACTGTACTTGTTCCGGAAGTCCAAGTACCCAAATGGGGGGCTGTTTACATTCCTTCAATCATCACTTTATTAAATGCAGTAAGCACTCCCAAGTAAGTAGCCTCAGCCTCTTTTCATCCATACTTTCCTTGTAATGCATACAAAAGTGAAAAGATATATCCTGGTAATCACCCTCTCACTTGTTTCAGATCTCTGCATTTGCTTGTTTTCTGGATCTTGTTTGAAAATGTGATGTCTCTGCATTGAACCAAGGCAACTATCATTGGATTGTTAGAAGCTGGCCATGTCAATGAATGGGTTGTGACAGAGAATCTTGGAGATGCCATGAAGCATAAATCTGGGAAGAAGACTAAAAAATCTCGCTCAAGAATTGGAGAAAGGTATTGCCTCTGCTCATATATTGTGCCATATTTTGCAATTGTCTTCTACTGGAGCATGCATTTATTACCCCTATAAAATTTACAAGCCATCTTAATCACCGACTTGTTTTTAAAGCCCATGGCTAATTGATTTTCCTTTTTACAGACTCCACGTCTTGGAACTATTTGCTGGTGTCTATCTCTTCTTCTGTGCATCCTATGTTCTTGCATTTGGAAACAATCACTTCTATATCTATCTTTATCTGCAAGCTGCAGCGTTCTTCATCATGGGATTTGGATATATTGGAACATTTGTACCAACATCCTAGGAGTCTAGGACTACATAAAACAGAGGTGCCAGCCAATTTTGTTTCTCTGTGGCAGATGAAGCCTGATTTGAGTTCAATTTACCTATGTATAGATTGTATCTTCTCATTCTTTTTAGGAGGATAAGTACATGGTATAGTCCCCAAAGGGATTTGTTTCTTCTATCCCTCACCTTTTTTACTTTGGTTCTTGATCATCTTTCTTCATTTTCTTTGGCAGGAACTGTGATTGGCACTCTCCTTGCTTTCATCTTATTATAGTACACTGTGGCTAGTTTTGTTGACCTTTCTTATGATCAAGGGCATTGATATAAAATTTGAATTTCTTGCCTTGCTTTGTTGATGCTGGTATGTCGTGACTGATTTAAGTGTATTCATGCAATCTATAACTACATTAAAAATATTTTTTGCTATCAATCTTTGCCTTGTGCAGTCACAAGATACTCAAGTTCTGTAAAGATCATTACTGTTCATCTATGGAATATCCAGAAGAATTTCTTTTTTCCAGCAGCTGCTGGTGTCTATCCTAGCACTACAGCAACATGGTAATAGAAGATATGCAATTTCTCCATTCATGTCATATTATGTAAGATTAGGTCTATTCAGTACTTGTTATGAAAGTTGGATATATCATGTTATTGAGAATGTCTGCATTTTTTTGCCTTGGCATGCCACGCTTCTAGATAGCTTTTTTGTTGTACAAGGAGAGACTATTGGTCGTTTCCGTCGGGACCGCAAACCTGTTAAGTACACATTTGGTATGCAATTTCTCCATTCATGTCATATTATGTAAGATTAGGTCTATTCAGTACTTGTTATGAAAGTTGGATATATCATGTTATTGAGAATGTCTGCATTTTTTGGCCTAGGTTGTGAAAACCTAGTTCTTTTGGTGGTTTGAAAGATCTTGGTTTGAAGGATGGGACTTGAAGAAAATCCTAATTTTGGAATCCTAAAAGTTGGTATAATGGGATGAGGTTCAATTGTAGACCAAAACCACAGTCTATACCATGATGGGGAGAATAATAATGTTGTTCTTAGTAGACTCTTACTAGCACAAAACATTAGGGGAAATAAGGTAATTTTCACAATATTTAAAAAAAAAAAATACACAGGCGTCGCTTAACCAACGCCTATAGGTGTCGGTTAAGCGACGCCTGTGTATTTTAAAAATACATTACCGTCCCTTAAGCAACACCTAGATCTATCGGTTATGCGATGCATATGTCCTGGAGGTGTCAGTTAAGCGACGCTGGTAGGTGTCAATGTTGTTAACAATTTTCATCACTATCGCTTAATAAGTGTCAGATAACTGACGATGTACATTCAACCGATGGTTAGTTAAGTGTCGCTTAACTGATGGTTACTTAGGTGTCGGATAACCGACGACAAGTTTCCGACGCTTATAAAAAAACCAAAGTGTCGTACATGCGACAGGGAAGTGTCGAAAATCCGACATGACAGCCGTCAGATTTTTGGTCGAAATGTAGTAGTGGTAGCTGGAAGTGATTAAGGAAAGTCATCACAAGGTCTTCGAACAAAGTAAAGGAATCCCTAGGTAACTTTATATACCATTTCGTCGCAGGCCCTATAAGGGTGCGTTGAAATAGTCTCAAACGGACTGAGTCCTGATGCAATGAATTGGAAGAGCACCATAGGTGGAATGTCATAACGTGTTCACTTGGATCCTCTCCTAGTTTTCCTTCGAACTTAGGTATGTCCGAAGGAAGCTTGGTAGGGACAGCCCGCCAAGCCGGGTCATGAGCCACAGGATCGTTCGTAAGTCTCGATAAGTCAGGTAAATTGAGTGTCGCGAGGAAAGGGAGCTTAGTATGATGAGATCTAGGGACCGCTCCCTGGTTCACATAGGTTTGATTACCACCATAACCTTGGCCATAGTGACCTCCTCCTGTATGACCCGTATAGGGTGGCATGGAAGTAGCATAATGAGGTGGACCTTGACTAGTAGGAGCTACAAAGCCATAGTTAGGAGAGTAAGCAGGTTGTGAATACCCGCCTCCATAAGGTGAAGAGACCTGTCCATACTGTGCCCCATAATAGGGTCCATAGGTCACCGCTTGCGATGTCCCATGAGAGAATCCATAGGTAGGGATATACATTCCGGAAGTAGGAATATACATACTAGAAGTAGGGATATATGTCGAGGAAGTAGCAATCTAACCTCTAGAAACATGAACATAACCTCCCGAAACCACGGGTGGTATGTAGGCTTGAGACACAACTCGTCTAGTAATCGCAGTATGGATCTGACTCGTAGCTACGTGCCGACTCGAAGGACCATGAGAGTAAGGTGGAGGGTTTGAATTTGAAGAACTCGGAAGTGAGGATGAAGGAATCTCGGTAAGAAGATATGTGCTAGTGCCTATCGTCACTCGTCTAGAACCTGGTATTGCTATGGGATCACTAAATCTAGACCTAGAAGGTATATAAGATGTAGCTTCCACCGCTGGGATGGAAGGTGCAATGTGACTAGTACTCCCAAACCTCTCCGCAAGGTAAGGCATGGGAATGCCCCCAGGTATAGTGTTAGGTTCAAAGTCGGATTCAAAATGAAATGTCAAATTGTGCATAGGAAAACCAGTCGTAACATAACTACCATAGCTGGTGCTAGGAGGCTCAAAGTGAGTCTCGGCATCATCTAGCATTCCATACCAGTATCGGGTCAATGGGGAATCTGGCCTAGTATGAGTAGGTCTATCATGTAAATATCCTATCTGGGAAATAATGGGACCGATCTCAGCTAGGTCAGGTGAGGGATCGTATGTAGGAGTAAATTCCCCATCGTCAATAGGAATAGGAGGAGGTTGGTAAGGAATAGTCTCTGAATGATCCTCCATGGTGTGTGAATCAATGTGTGACACAATCCACCTGGACTGTCTAGGCCCCTCTCCCAAAGGAGGAGGAGAAGTGGAAGGTAGAATTCCTGCTAACCGACGAGAACGGCACGAAACCGCACCCGAATCCACAATGACTCAACAAAAAAGCAAAGACTCTCTATTTACTTCAACCCTAGGCCAACTAGCGTGCACAGAGCAATCACTATAAACTAAAGCCAAAAGCAAGCAAACAAGGGCTGGATAAGTGAGCTCCCGAATGTGGCCGGTATGTCTCGCCTAGGAGAGGCTTGAGAGGCCCTTGTCACCAC
>LPNX010517674.1:178623-200615 GCA_001517045.1 Pseudotsuga menziesii
ACTTCAACGCATAAAGCGACTGTGCTGTCCGACCCCAACCTGGCCAGGACACATCCAGAATAACCTCTACACGTACCCCCTCGATATCCTAGGTAAGGTCACTAAGGTCACCTCAATATAATCAATGCTCAGGCAGACAGTCGCAGGCGGGATTGACCGTATGGGCAGGGTAGCAAAGCCCGAAACTCCTGAAAGAGCCCCCAAATATGAATACAATCCTGGCTATATCGCCGGTGCTACACAGTTCTCGACCAGGGGTTATCCCAATCAACAACCGCTCACACTGCCTAGTGCTTGACTCCCTTTTGCGAGGAGCTTTTTGAGAACGCTGGTTATACCAAGGATTTCACACACTCCCTGGACAGACACCTAGTTGTTGTAGTTTAGTGATCTTGGAGAATTAACTTACAATGAACTATTCCAGGATCCTAAAACCTAAGCTTGTTGGTGCACCCTAGAAAAGAAAAGAGTGTAATTCATTTTATTTAGCGTTGATTTTAGTTGGCTTTATTACTCAAAAATAGGATATGGTCGTGCAACTAATGGTGTTATGACGCAACAAGAAGTAAAATGCACACCTAACAGTCAATGCAAATGCATTGTGTCCATGAAAACAGGGTATGCATACTACGTGAATGCACAATTTCCTTCTTCAAATGCTGAATGCAACTTTCCCTATATGAATTCCTAACTATTACTCCAAAGCAAATCTAGATCTAATGCAAGTACAATGCAAAATGCATAATGCAATGCATGATGATAAGCAAATATTTTGGATTTTTTGAAAATAAAGAGATACAAAAAGCAAAAGAATGATTCTAACCACCCCAGACTCTGCAAGCACACATAAACAGCATTCCAACAAAGCACTAAGGCAAAAGGACTCTAATGCACTAATCTCAAACAAAAAATCAAAGATGCCATGACAAGAAATTTCCTAAAAGAAAAAATTTAGGCTAAAAGAAACGTTTTTGGTCAAGAACAGAGATATAAATAGACTCAGGCAGCGCCAAAGGAGACTCAGCAACTAACAGCATTCACCCAGCAATCCACTATCTTCCACAAAAAGGTAAAAAACCAGGGTATACGTGACTGTGCACAGTAAACCCACGTGTATACGCGGAAATCCCAGAGAAACCTGCGTGTATACACGACTGTAAGTGACAAACCCACGTACAGGAAGAAATAGATGCACAAATTCAAGGCAAATAGACAGGCTGAGACTAAATTCACACCAATCAGGCTCTACCAGGCATACATGCCCCCATACCTGACACAGAAACAAGAGAGAGAGAGCAATTCAAATACATTGAATGCCAAGAGATCAACCCCCAAAGGACAATTACTAGGAACTCCCCAGCGGAGTCGCTAATTCTGTTACGGAGAGAAATTCCTATGGCTTGGGGTACCACAACAGAAAGCTAGACTCCAGAAATCAATCTTTCCCAATATGAAATAGAAATAAAAACATCTAACACTAAAGGATCGAACCTCGTACCTTATTCCGGACGGTTGAAGTAGATCCCCGTTGAGCTTTCCAATCTTCAGCTTGAATTGTTATAGCATGTCCTCAACAACAAGTAAACAATACAAGCATACTATATTTCATGGTGTTAGATCTAGTCTAGCATATATAATCAATAATGTATAAGCATTTGACATATTCCAATGGATACAATATTCATTCAAATACACATTACTGGACAGGAAAAGATATTTCTATTAATATGAATCAGAGATTACAAGTGACAACCTTTGACGGCACGTCTGCGAACCAGAGAAACTGAATCCCCCACTTGGGCCTCCACCACCTCAATCCTCCATCACTCTGATAGCAATCTCACTAACAAAGGAAAGCTTGGGAAGAACACAATAGTGCTCCAAAGGGACAAAGGGATGCAGACTCAAGTATAGTTATGGCAACAATGGACTATAGTTTCGATACTCTCAATTCTCTCTTATGCTTTCAATGTCTCAATGGTTCCTTATATAGCTTTTCAAATGGATACTGAAAGGTTGAATCCGTGTGATCTCAAGGCATATGGAAGGCCAGGAGTCCTATGAGTTAGATCCAAGTCAAGGAACACTCCAACAATTTTGGATTATGCACACATCTCGATGTACGCGACTGTAGAGGGAATATCCGCGTATGTACGCGGTTATCTGGGAAAAGGCCACGTATATCATTTTTATAATGTTTTTAGGGATGGTCAATGATACATCAAAAGACAAAAAATGGTCCATAGGGGCTAATGAGTCTGCAGTGGGACAGGGGAAGGCCATACAATGTGTGATTCACCTAGTGTGGTGAAATCCGCTATAATAATTATTAACCACTTAAAACATCATTGGAAGTAGTATGCTGTTTTACGCACAGTTACAACAAATGGATGGAAAATGGAATGATAAATGGGCGATAATGATAAGAAAATGGATGAAATATATGTCGATAAGTGATGGAAAAATGGACAATTCTAGGGCCCAACACCCTCCAATTTTGAGACTCTGAATGACTTTTTCATAAGGTTCAAGCACATTGTTTTACTCTTGAAGCAATGTAAAGTGGAGAAGGTAGATGATCAGCTCATCCTCGCCATACTCTCCAAAATTGGGGCTGATTACTTAGTTTTTGTTTCTAAATTCTGTGCGAGAAAGCTCACAACCCCTGGATGGAAGATTCCTACACTCAATGCCTTCATTGAGTCCCTAACAAGTGAACATGACAAGCTTGTCCAGATGGGGATCATCATATCTTCCCATGATCAATCCCTCCATGTCTTGGGGCCCAAAGATATGAAGGGTAAAGGAAAGCAGCAAAAAACCCCCAAAACTAAATTTGATGCTCCTAAGCCTAGAGTTGAAAACCAGCAGCATGATGAGTCTTCTGGCTCAAGGAAGAACAAAGGAAAAGGGCACCATGGCAAGGAAAAAGTCAAATGTTCATACTGCGGGAAGGGATTCCACCATGAACATGCCTGCATGAAGAATAATCTTGATGAAGCTACCTCTCTCCTTGATAGAAATCACATCAATCTTCCGGAAAGCTTTCGGAGGAGAGATTAGCAAGATCGAGAACCACAGCATGAAAAAGGTCATGCCCTCATGGAAAGCACTTCAAAGTCCAAAGCATTCTTGATTTATTCTGGAGCTTTGAACCACATGATGGATGAAAGAGATTCCTTTTCATCCTTGGAGACTAGAAAATCCATCCCCATCCACATGGGAGATGACTCCACCATCATTTCAGAAAGACAAGGTATTGTTGATCTTGAAAATGGTTTTTTTTCAAACGTTTTATATGTACCATCTCTGGCATCAAATCTCCTTAGTGTCTATTAGATGACACATAATGGAGTGCCTAAGATATTTTATTTCAGCCCAAATTATGTTGAGATAATGGAGCTTGCATCCGGCAAACTCATTGATAAAGGTCTTGCAAACCATCATGCAAGAGCCTATGAGTTCTCCTACTTTGTGCCAGATGCAAAGACCATCACTCTACTAACTCATGGAAATGAGGTTAGTATGTTGTGGCATGAAATGTTTGGCCATCTTAATTACAAATATTTGCAGCAATTATAGAAAAAATCCATGGTTGAAGACCTCCTAGTCATCAAGGAAACCACTGGAAATTGCAAGGGCCGTGTCATTGGAAAACACCCTAAGCACAAGTTCGATCAGGGGAAGGCCAACTGAGCTATATGCATACTAGGGCTGATACATTTTTATATCAGCAATCCAATTCTGATCACATACATGAATGGATCAAGGTATATTCTTAATTTTGTTGATTATTTTTCAAGGTACACGTGGGTCTTCTTTCTCAAAAAGAAGTCTGAAGTATGTGAAAAAGTTTCTGAATTGAAGGCCTTGATTGAAAATGCCTCTAGGCTTAAGATCAAGATATTGAGATCTGATAATGGAGGGGAGTATGTCAGTAATTATTTTCTGCACATATTCTCCCAAATAGGTATTCAATTCCAACATTCAATTCTCTACACTCCCCAGCAGAACAGAGTAATGAAAAGGAAGAATCGGTCTCTCAAGGAGATGACCACTTGTATGTTGGAATCAAAGAAGATTGCTGCAAATTTGTGGGATGAGGCCATGCATGCTATAGCATACATTTATAACATGGTTCCACACTCATCCATGAAAGGGAATACCCATTTCGAAGCATACTTCGGACACAAGCCGGATGTGTTGAACCTACGGGTGTTTGGGTCCACTGCATGGGCCCGGATTCTACTTGATAAAAGAAGAGATTTGCAACCGAAAACCATAGAATGTATGTTTATTGGGTATCCTGATGAATATAAAGGTTTCATTCTGGTGTATATCAAAACCAAACAAATCATCATTGAGAGAAGTGTCAAGTTCGATGAGCATCTTCAGGAGGTGGAACTAGTGAAGGAGAAAACTGTTGAATTTCCTTCCTATTCTACTGAATATTTGGATGATGAAATTGGGGGTGATGAACCTGCTTTGGATCCTCTAATTTCTGATATCAGTGTGCAGCAATCATTATATTCTGAATCAGAACCTTAAGTACGGAATCATCTTCCCACATGGGCCTGACAGACACTCTCTTCTGCAGGAGATAACATTGGAAATACGAATGATCCAAGGAGAAACTGGTCTGATTTCCAAAGAGCAGGTACTGTGCTCTCTTGTCCTGATAATTTGCTGTATGAAAGTTTCTATTTGATGATTATTTCAGAAACAAAATCCTACTACCATGATTGGAAGGATCCGAGATGGCAAGTTGCCATGGATGAAGAGATGAATTCTCTTCAGAAAAACACTACTTGGGAGCTAGTTTCTCTTCCTCCGGGAAGGAAATTGGTTCAATGCAAGTGGTTGTTTAAGACCAAGGTTGCTGCTGATGGAATAAACTAAAAATTTAAGTCAAGTCTGGTGGAAAAAGGTTTCTCTAATGTCCAAGGTGTGGACTAGCATGAGACCTTTGCACCGGTTGCAAAAATGGACTCCATCCGCCTAGTTTTGGCAATTTCAGCATCTAAGCACTAGGAAGTGCATCATATGGATGTTAATTCAGACTTTATACATGGAGATATTTATGAGGAGATATACATGAATCAGCCTAAGGGCTACATCACTGATCCATATTTGGTTTGCAAGCTAAAGAAGTCACTATACGGGTTAAAACAGGCCCCAAGAGAGTGGTATTCCAAGATGGATGCCTTCCTTCTCTCGCAAAACTTCCAAAGGTGTAGATTAGATCTAAATGTGCATTTATAGAAGTCTTATGGTCATATTATTATTATTGTTTGATATGTTGATGACTTACTGATCACAGGTAGCACAGTTGCCTCCATTTCAGTCATCAAAACTGCTCTCCACAATGCCTTTGAAATGAGTGATTTGGGGCTTGAAATTGAGCAAAATTCTGATGGGATTATGGTCACTCAGTCCAAATACATTTCATAACTATTAGTCAAGCTTAACATGGCTGATTTTAGTCCTGCACCATTCCCTTTCCTTTCAGGGATCAGCCTTGAATAAGGAAAAAACACACTTCCCATGGACTGCACTATCTATCGACAGCTGATTGGTAGCTTGTTGTACTTGACACATTCTCGGCCTGATATCTGTTATGCCATGAATGCTATATCAAGATACATGCAAAAGCCTCATTATCTTCATTGGAAGGCGGCCAAGAGGATCCTCCATTATATTCAGGGAACTAGGACCTACGGTATTCACTATGCTGCAGACTCCGAGCTAGAGCTGGTTGGATACACAGATTCTGATTGGGTGGGTGATTCTATTGATCAGAAGTCTACTTTAGGATATGTATTCATGTTTGGTGGTGGCCTGATTTGCTGGTCTAGCAAAAATCAGGCTTCCATAGCACTATCTTCAGCAGAGGCCGAGTATCGAGGAGCGGTGAATGCTTGCATCCAAGCAGTTTGGTTGCAAGGCATTCTTTTAGAGTTTGATCTTGGTAGTACTTTTTCCATTGTCCTATTTTGTGACCATCAAAGTGCTATTAATATTTCCACAGATCCAGTTACCAAGAATAGGACCAAGCATGTAGAGATCCACATGCACTACATCAGGGAGCTAGTGCTAGACAGGACCATCATTCTGCAATATTGCCCGACTGATGAGCAGATTATAGACATCTTCACCAAGATATTTTCAGAAAATAAGTTCACTTACCTCCGTTCACTGTTGGGGGTGAGTTCATTAGGGTGACTTAGACTACTTTCAGTGTTCAGCTTCAAGGGGGGTTTTTCCCATTGGGTTTTCTCTCTTTTCCTCACTTAGTTTTTTTTTTAGCATTGTTTCATTTTCAACATTGTACAGGGTGACCTATGGCCTTAGTTGCTGGGACCCTAGCATTTTATGCATTTATGTTTTCTAACTCCTCCTGAGTATAGCTTAAGGTGGGGTGTTGGATACATTTACCACCTTACATACTCATTTTGGTCAATTTGTCCTAGTTACACCACTATCCTAAGTATTATTGGCTTAATTAACATCAGTGCAGCATTAAATGTCATTAGCTAGATCACATCCATGCCTACCTTCAGTCAAGGAGGCTAACTAGAGCACTCCGGTGCTGATTTTAGTGATATTAATGCACCTAATTGCTAACTAATGGTTACAATCAGTTAAACAGGCTAGTGAAGGTGCCTCCCTTCATTAAATTGATTATCTAATGATTATTTAATGAAGTGGAGTCAACTGGGGCACCTCCAACCACTTCTGATGTTTAGTTACACTTCAGTTAACCTCATCGGGGTTCATTGGAGTCATTGAAGTCCTAGCACTTGATGGTTGTCATGCTATGACATGTGTCTGGTCTCTTTCAGTTGAGACTCAGTCATTTATTGCACTCTGACTTTAGTTAGGGCTCAGTTGAGTCAATTAGGGTTTTGATCAGTGGTTAACTTGAGTGTTGATTGTGGCTTACATTCAGTTAAGATAGACTCGCTCATTCAATTTGAATGACCTCCTTAGGAATTCGAATTGCTTCTCATTCATGCTTGTAGCATGACATTGTAATGTAATTTCTCATTCTTTGTGTGAATATAAAGAGCGGCTACTCATTCTGTAGTCTGATTACACCATTTCATGAGTTATTTGTTGATTAATCTTTGATGAGATTGATGTTTAGTCCCTAGATCAATGTGCAAGATTAATAAAGATCAGAAAGCATATTAGGTAAAATGGATAATCATCTACAACATCACAACAACATTCATGGGAAAACTAAAAACCACTTACAACCATCAAAAGTAAGGGTTACAAAAACAACGAGTGTAGAGTAAGGAGAGAGGAGTGGTCAAGAAAATGAATAATTGGGCCAATGTAGAGTGGAGAAGTAACCTATAAGTTTGGAAGAGGATATTAACCAAGATTCCTTGAAAAAGGAACTCATGTCAAAGATGTTTTTTGAGGGAAGTGACCAACATAACAACTCCGTATCACTTCTATCTGAAGTAAGTGTAGATGAATGCGAATATATGTTCTTTCAAGGAGATAGTCCATTAAAGGAGAACCTCCAGGCCCTGTACAGACATATATTAACATAAATTGCAGTGTTATATTTGCTGCATATGCACAACAGTTCATCTCAATCTTGACAACGTTGGAAGGCCAAAGTCCAATGGGCACAAGCTTACATGTGAATCTTGTGAATGGACCAAGGGCATTTGGAACTCCTCTGAATTAAGTTTGTGTAGTGTTTGTTGTTATGGATTACAAATACCTATGCATTGGCTCCTTGAATATAATGAGCACCAAGAGAATTAGACATAAAATCATTAAATCTACAAATATTATTGTTGAAAGGAAGTTAGGCCAGTAATAAGAATAGCTACATATCCAAATACACAACCACAATAATCGCTCCAACATTCTACATGTCATCATACTTGCTATATGTGGTGTATGTTTCTAACATATTTCCAAAGATGTGAAAGCATTGGTGACCAAGCATAGTTCCCATCCATTTATATTGCCAAATCCTTTAGGAACACACGTTTATAATACATTATATAAATATTAGTGAAATAATTTGCAGTAGATGCATTGTTAGTTGCATTGTAGATGCATTGTTATTTGGATTGTGAAATAGTCAAATAAATTGTTATTTGCAAGTAGATGCATTGGGTTTGGGGAGTTGAGAGTGATGTGAGGGGGGGGAGGGGCCATAAGAGCTTCCACCTTCACGTGGTTGGTCCTGTTTAGTAGAGAATATTGAATTATTCTTGAAATAGAGAGGAGCTCAATGAATGGTAAGGAAGAATACATTAAAAAACATCTATTTCTATAATTTTAGTGTATAATTTTCACTATTGCTATCTGACTCCTCCATTGGAACTTGTTACAGATAGCGTTGAGAAAAATTTACATAGTTAAGAGGCAAAAAATGGCGTTTTGATGAGATCGATGGACTTATATACATAGTGTTTTTGGTTATCCATGTTTGATTAGGTGATCTATTCTTAACAATTAATTTACTTGAATAGTTGAATAGTATTGTAATTTACATTGTAATAGAATTGCATTTATTTAGATTGGTTTTGTTATTTTCATAAACAAACATAAATTTATTTGATGGGTCCTAACATGAAACTATTGCAATAGGACAAAATATGAAGTATGTTGAATGATGTTTTGAAAGGTAAAGCATAAGAAGAAAGTGTGAAGATCCATAAATCAAGGTATAATTATGTTTTCTTTTGTTTGATTGAGTTGTGTATTGGGTATTTATGCATGTGCACACACATACATTTAGTTGATGATGATGATTAATGTTAGGTCATGATTTTGTCTTCCTTAGTTTTATGATTTTGTTTATGTTTTTGAACCTTGCTAGTACTTTTGCTTCTAGGAAATTTTGTTTTTAAAGGTTAATTTTGAGTTCAAGCTTTTGATTTTCATGATTTTGATTTTGCTTATTTTTTAGCCTGCTTTTATAAATTTTTCTTAGAGTTCATTCTTGAAGGGTTCTACAAGGTATATATGGATTAAATGGTTTCATAAATGACACTAAGGTCAATATTAAGTATATAAACCCAGTCTTAAACTTTATTATTGGCCTAATGATGTAAAATTATGTGATTAGACTTTCTTGTAGTGCAAGAGTGAAATTAATACACTAGAGCACTACAAGAAAGTCACGAATGCCAAAATCATTAATTTTTAGTCCAATTTTTTTGGGTGTCTTGTCCCTGAGGTGTTAATCACATCATTTGTTACCTTTGATACGTGTCTTGCATAGTTTGATCATTGAAACAGGTGGATGGTCATCATGTGAGGTAGATCATGGCGACTGCATGCAACATAGGGTGAATGATGACAACAAGTTGAATGAGGCATAGTTTTCAAGAATATGTTCCTAATATGAAGGATATGAAGGTATTGAAAGTCATGGTGATAACATAATGCTGAGAAATCAGAGTTTTTACAACTAAGTGAGGATTTAGGGCTTTCCAACAGCGACAATTTGAAGTGATCTGGACAGTTAGAGACAGTTGGAACATGAAATTCGACACCTAAACCTTGAAGAGATCGCATTCCAATGATTGTATTTATCTTATGAGCAGGTACCCCATGTCGCATTTGCTAGGGTTTGTTTAATTTGGGGTTTTCTGATAAAATCCATAATGTCAAAATTTGAAGGGAGGATATGAGTTTTCTCACCTAATAGACTATGAATGATGAAATATTAACAAATATATCCAAGTATTCATCATTTAAAATAGTGAAATTCAGAGAAGAACTATTGGAGGTCCCTGAATTTTGTGATTAGGTCAAACTGTTGCAATTTAGTATAGAAGATTCCCTAAACTATGTGATAGGGTAGACTGTGGAATAATTGACAAGTGCTGTAAACCATAGTGAAAATGAAGAAAAGTGGAAAAACAAATAGAGTTGAGCCCACTGACCTAAGTTGGATAGATAAATTTCCAGAATGTGTAGAGTTATTTACAAATGCAGGATGGTCGACATTTTTCAAAAAGATTGATGGATATCATGCAGAGGTCTCCCATAAGTTTGCTCAATGCTATGATAAAGACACTGTGTCTTTTGATACTTTGCAATTCAAATTGACTAAGGAGTTGGTATTTGAGGCAACAGGCATCAATAATGAGGGAGAACTATGGTTTAAGAAGGTGCCATTCACCTCCAATGCACAAAAGTACTTACTGCCTGGTGTAATTGCAGATTGGGGTAAAGGTGTACCAATTCATAACTTCAAGCCAGAATGGATAGAACCCATTAAATTTTTACAGAGTTATATTACCTGTGAAGAAATATATGCCTTCATTTTCAAATACCACTTCAAATTTCTTCAGCATCTCAGTAATGAGTCCAAGATGAACCTACCCTTCTTCTTTCTAAAGAGCCTGCAGAAGATGTCTTGTACAATTAAAAAGCACCAAAATCATACTAAACAGTCCATTTTCCACCATGGACTTATCAAACTCATTATAAACACTATTTTGCAAAGTAGGGGAAAGACTTGGTAGTATTTCCTTTTCTGGTCCGGTTTTCAAAATGGTCAAGTAGGACAATCTCACAGAAGACAAGCTGATAAAGGACAGACCTTGATGAGAAAGCTCAGGAAAAAGGTAAAGGTCAAAGATGAAGATAGGATTAAATTAGATGAAGTTTTAGATCATGCAAATAAATATTTTGAATCTAAACAACACCTTAATGACATTGAGAGAAAATATTTACAGTCTGATAATAAGGAGACCGAGCCTGTTGAAAATGATGTACCAGCAGAGACAATTGTTGATGAAAAGATTGTACCTGCAGAGAAAATTTCAGGTGAGAAAGAGGATATTGAAGTTCAAAGATAAAGTCCAATCACAGTTCTGCCAGAAGATGAGAAATGCTTGTTTGAGGATGATAAAGTCCCTGTTATTGATGCAACTAGGGTTTGTACTAAAAAGGAATTTCACAGCCAGGGTGATGAGGTAGCATTACCAAAGAGAAAGAAACTAAAAGTTGTTGAATTTTCCTCAGTTACCCATCAGGGTAAAACTTTCAAAATGTTGGGGGAAATTGCTCCTATGTGGAGACCAAAAACCAGACCTAGAAACAAGCTCAAACTAAATAAGAAGAAGTTGTTGAACCCTAAATTGAACAAAGAAAGAGTAATAGTGATCGATGATTCCTCGTCTAATGAAAGGGTGACAGTAAAGGTAAAAGGACAATGAAAATAGAAAGAGAGTCTGTCCTTACTGAGACTAAACTGTCTGATATATTTCTAGAGGTACGAAGTCAAATGTTGCAGGAACAGCAAGAAGGTGAGATAAAGGATTCTCACTCAGAAAATAAGGTGATGGTTGAGTAAAAGGTTTCATGTGAATCTGAAACTGAAGAAAACCTAATTTTTCCTGAAACTCATACATAATTGTTGCCAGAAGATGAAGAAATTTATAAGAGATTAAACATTCCATGGCTTCCAAATGAGATGCAAACCACAACAGGAAATAAAGCCTTTGATTCAAGAAAAGAGAATTTACAAAGAAGTGTAAAACAATATAAGTATCAGGTGGAATATATGCAGGAGACAAATGATGGCTTGGTCATGGAAAATAGAAGACTCAAAGAGGATCTAGATGAGGTGAATAACCACTATCAAGAGCTGATTACAGTGTCAAGAGAGGCATTGAAAAGGAAGAGGAATAAAGAAGGTCAATTTACAATGTTGAAATAAACCATCAAGGATCTGCAGTAGCAAAATGAAGAACTCACTAGAAAGATTGCATATATGAAAGCAGATCAACTGAAGGCCAAAACAAAATCCCAAGCCCTAGAAGGGATAGATTTGTTAGCTGAAGCAACTAAAGATCTGTAAAACTTGTTAACACAATCAATTATTAATTAGGTTTTGAAGGTTATTTCATTTTTTTAATTATTATTTAGATAAAAATATTTCGATGAGTAGGATGAAAAGTAGTTAGGGTTTAGTAATTAACCAATTTTGAAGGATAGTATTAAGGTATGTAAAAAAAGAGGACCGGGGGTTCGATTTTTTGGCTGGCAAGAGGAGGTCTTCATACTTGTTCATAAGCTAAGTAAATGACTCTTATGTGTATTTGAAAGACTGATTATGAAATATATTCTCTATTTACCCTTCAGTTTGTTCTCTGGCTTCATTTATAGCTTTTTTTAGCTACTCAATTGGTAATTTCATTGTTGGTTTACAGTTTTTATACTTGGAGTGCTTACCATTTGTGGATGAACCTTAGTGTTGTGTTCTGTTGGATAATGGTTATTATGTTATGCATCTCAGTTTTTCTATGCTTATGATTTAGTGTTTATTTTGATTTATGAATGCATTCCCTCTTGTCATCAAACTTCTTTACCAAAAAACCCTAAAAAATTTATTTTGTTTTATTGAAGTTCTTGAGATTATGTTGGCTTGTTCTCTTGTAGTCTGGGAACAATTTCTAGCATAAACAATTACCATACATTGAGGTGAAATTTGTTCTATCTGATCTAAACAATTACCTTAAACAGTTCGATTTATCAGGATAACTGGTCCCTTTGTAATACTTTACCAATTCCATATAGCTATGAATTCCATATGGACATGAAAATATATGGGAAATGGCCATTTGTCATCGGACATATGGCTATGAATTACATTTTATTCATTCGTCATATTGTTTGAACATTCAATCACCCAATTAAAACTTATATGCATGTGCATCATATTGAATTGAAGTATTATAAGAGGGAACACTATTTTCTTTGTGGGTGAGTCCTGTTTTCTTTCTTTTATTTTAAATCTAAATTCTAAATAAGGACTTATTTTTGCATTTCAAATTACACCACGATATCTTCCACTTGTACCCATGTCTTCCATAAAGCAATGACGGATGATGAAAATTAGAAGCAAACCCCAACCTACAAAATCCCATAAGATGCAATGTTTCACCTGGTCCACAAAAGTGTCCAAGAGAAGGCCTATCTAAACTAGAAGGAAACCTAAAATTATGTTGTGTCTCCCCTAATCACCTTCAAGAAATATGCCCCTCCAATAATATTCATATAGCAACAAAGAAAACAACTTCGAAGAGATATCGATCTCTATATATCTAATGGAGTGATTCGATACTAAATTAATATAGAAACAAGGCCTTCGTTCAGTGAAAAGTATCCTCCAAGGCTGAGCACTTGCTGAAAGAAGACTTTCAATGGTGTCCTCAATCCTATGTAGACATAGTTGAAATACCTCGCAAATGGAATTAGAATCCTCTAAGGATGATTTATGTGGATTGGATAAACATTTTTAAGCCCCATGTGATATATAGAGGAGACTTTATAACACATCAATGTTTCTATACTTCTTCACTGTTGAGTTTTTTTTGCCTAGATTGTACCTTCATTATGCTAGGAAAGGTGCAAAAAACTATTGAAACATAAGTCAAAGGTGGATTATCCCTCAATGAAAGTGAAGACAAGCCAGTAGGGTCAACGCCTCTGAAAAATTCACCCTACAATTCTTAAAAATCAACATAATATCCCATGTGAGCTTCCTAGAAATGTGTTGAGGCCTAGGAATTCGCAGGCGGCAACAGTAAGGGATTCTCCCCAATCAGCGTTCCCAACTAGCCCGCTGACTGTTTGGTATAGGGAATCCGTTCGGTTTACGGTCCGGCTACTGTAGGTCAAAGTAACAACAAGGGTTTACCGGTTGCGGCCCGGTCCACCGGAATTTGTATTTTGACTTAATATGCAATGCATATGCCTATCTAAACCGTGCAGGGTGATAAGGATGTCGGGAACCACACAAAGTGCTGCGAAGGTTCTTACCTCTCGTCTTATGTTCACAACATCTAAACCACAATATGCGACTATGAACTAGGATGATTAACGACCTATCCCCGAGGAGCCAAAACAACTATTATTTAGTAATGCATTAACTTCATGTAGGATAAACACAATCACAGGTAAATGATACTTGTATTTACAGCACATGAAAGAGAAATTATTCCAACAATCAGATAGCTAACTGTTATGTGAAGCACCAGCATTACTAAGAGTGAATTTTCCACAAAATAAACCGGAAATCATTTAACAAGACATAAGTCATAGAGTTAGAACGATCTCACAATTCATGGACATATGCTGAAAAACAAAATAGTTCATTTTCCTGCCATCCATTTCACACCATTTGGAAAATCCCACAGCACTTTCTCCAACAGGAAAACTACAATTCTTTATTGCAAAAAGGAAATAGTTCTTCTTTACAATAGGTCATCCAGTGTTACTGGGAAAAAGCCCTTCCTTTGTCTCTCTTCCCTAGTTTTATACAAAAAGAAAAAATTGCTTGGGTTTCCCAAAGTGACCTTTGGGCTCCCCAACGCTTCAATTTCTCTCAACCCTTTACAAAATATTACATCATACAAAGTTTGACCAGTCCTTCTCGCTTGGAGGGGCCCGCTTGGTCTTCCAAAACTTTCCTCCACGCTACTGCCTCAGCCGCGAGTCCTTCAAATGAGTGGGGCTCCAAGAATTGTACATTCAGCTCGAACTTATCTGCTTGGTTCCGAATAGCTTCTATTCTGGCCTTGTTCAGGTGCACCTGTTCCTCCAAGAGCTGAATACTAATGGCTGCATGTCCAATTTCATTTTTCAGGATCGGCTCATCAAGGGCTCTGATACATTGGACCTTGGCTTCATCCTCCTGCTGCCTTGTCTGCAACATCCCTGCAATTGTATCATGATCAGCGAATTCGTGTAGCCTATGTTCAGCCTCCACTTGACAGCGATTATAGGTGACCAGGGCTCTTCTAAAGAACTCTGTACATGCTCCCTTCATTTTCTTCACTGCCTTCTGAAAGTCCTCTGCAGTAATAACAACAAACTCGATCAGATCATGGTCCCGCTTCAAAACCTGCTTATCTTTAACTGGTCGCTCAGCTAGGACTTCTTGATCATCTTCTACTCTGGTTATCCTTGAAGTCAGCACCTCCAGGATATCTTGTGATCTGTCCACGAAATAAGATGCTGTGTTTAATATTTCATCCAGCCTGCCATCAATCTGCAAGATTTGACACCTTTCTTCTTCCAAGGCCGTTTGCAGTTGCAGCATCCTTGCCTTCTGAGCCAGGATGTGATCTTTGACGGGCTGCAGATCTACCTGCTGCTCCTTGGCTGCCTTCAGCTGCTCTTGCAGATCTCTAACATATAAGGTAATGGATTCATAGATGTCCTTCTGCTGCTCTGTCAGCTCTTCTATCTTTGTTTTCATTTGTTCCCTTTCGTTCTTTAAGTCCTGAATTTCTTGATGTGCCTTACTCAAGGCTTCTTGGGTAGTTTCTTTCGCTTGTGCTTCCTGCGGGATAGCATGAATTTCATGCTTCGTGACCTCCACCTCTTTGAGTGCATGCTCCTATTTTCTTTTTAATCTGTTGCTCTCCTCTCTCTCCCTTCTCAAGGTGTCCTTCAGCTGAGCGGAGGTTTTCTTGGTTGAGTCTATCTCTTTCATCATTTGATCTACATTGTCCTCCATAGCGTCTATTGCTGCTCTGCCAGCCCTTATAACAAACTTGGGATCTTTATCCGTTCCGACCATCACAGCTTTGTTGGTTATCATGGTACTGGCCATCCCTTCAGCCCCTACCTTTAGCTCAGTTCTTCTCATGATTCTTTTGGTTGCCCTGTCGTAATACACTGTGCTAAAATCAGGAACCTCTTCCCCTTTCTTCGGTGTGAAGGGTACTAACTGGAGCATAGGGGTGGAAGGAATGATGGTAGTGGACGCTTGCATGGTCTGCACCTCAGGGTTTTCCTCACCCTAACTTTGTTCTGCCTGTGATCCAGAAACCTGCTGCCGTGTCATCTCTGTCTTTTCGGCCTCTTGTTGTCGAAGCTCTTCATCTATTTTCCTCTGAGCTTCCTCAGCTGCTTGCTTTACCTTTTCAGCTGCTTCCTGGGTAGCTTTCTTCTTTTCTTCTTCTCCCTTCTGGGACCATTCTAGAGCTTCTTGCTCTAGTCTCTGGGCTTCTTCACTTATTCTTTTAGTTGTTTCTTCATCCCTAGCCTGCTCAGCTTTCTCCTGCTCAGATCCACCTTGTGGTTTGAACCTTTTACCGAGCACTGTCATGCTAGCGGCCCTCCTGAAAATAGATTCATCCCTGTCAATGTGATGAGTGTACTCATAAAATACTTTATGTTTCTTGCAGTGCTCGGCCATTCTCTCGTGATTATCATTCCGTCTGAAGGTCATCTCCCTGAAACGGAACTTTTCTAGTTCCTGTATGAATTCAGGAGCCTGCTTCACATTTGCAAAGCTACAACTACCTAGCTTGAATGGCAGAGGAGGGTAGGAAGACTTCTTCTTCTGGAATAGGAAATGCCCAACTCCATCTATATACACTTGTCTGACAGCTTCCTTGTGTATGATATAATCTGTTGCATACTTGGGCAACAGATAAGGGGTCTTCGACCCACCAAACATCCTCAAATACATCCCATTTTCTGTCAAAAAATACTCACCAAACTCCTCTATGACCTGCGTGGCCTCTTCTGACATACAGTTGGATTCCTTTTTGAATATGAGAGTGTGCAGAGGCATGATGAACTGTTCATAGATCTCTCGATAAAAAGTATGGTATTGATTAGCTCCCAACATTCTATATGCTGCATATACGGGCATCCTATTCTTCTCCCAAACACATTTAAGCCCGGGGAAAGAATGGTGGCATAGTATGCAATCGATTAGGATTGAGCTCATGTAAAATTCAGACCTTCTCCGTTCCTTTCCTTCTGAAGCTGCAGCCACACAAGAGGAGAGGTTGCTGGAGACTATGCTCGCCCAATTGAAAATGGTTCCTTCTGTTGCTATAAAAAACATTAGGGGTACCCATTCTAACTTAAACAATCTGCCATTTGCCCTCCCAAAGATTCTGTTTAGCATTAAAGCTATGAACCTGTAAGTGGGCCTGAGAGTGGCTGTGTCATAATCTTCGGTCACTCTATGTCGGAAAATCTTTCCTGGTAAGAGCATTCTTTTCAAGGTCTCCACAAAGTCCATCCGGAGGTCGTCCAACCATCTATCTGTAAGGAAAAGATGAGGCTCTGGTAGATGGTAAGCTAAAGCTACATATCTAGGGCTAAATGCAGCATAGCCCTGGCCATCGACGTTACAGATGAGCATTGAATTGTGGTTTGTATGTGGTAGCACCCATCTCATTAACTCAGAGCAAGGGAATAGCTCTGGTCTGGTGGCGACCTTCATGATAGCTGATTTCTCTATATTGGCATATATGGGTGCCTCCTCAAGCCCCATATCCGGGACTTCCCTGCGGGAGATCATCCTGTAAACATCTCCCCATTTGTACTCAGGCTCCACCCCTGTGACACATTGGGTGTCCTCATAAATGTATTCAATTCTTGCTTCTGTATCTGGTGCTGGCACCTCCTCTACTGCTGGGGCCTTCTTTTTCTGTCTCTTAGACATTTTAAGATCTTCCTGCAATGTATAGCATCATGGTATTGAGTAATTCAAATTTATGAACTTTATGCAACAGTTTACTCTCTTTCAGGTATATTAGAATTATATCAGTGCATACAATCAACCTTCATTTTTCATACTGAACAATTCACAAATATGAAGTGCTGTGCAATGTGTTATGAGCATGATAAATTATATTGTAGCACATCTTCACCAGGTCTCATGAATGAGTTGTTTTATGGTTTATCTCACATGCATTAAAATATCATTCATATTGAGGTTGGCAAGATACTACGCTATTACGAGGCTTGTCATTCTTAAGAAAATGATATATAGAAACGACATGAGCAAAATCTATGCAGATGCATCATACAATCATCACTTCACAGCCTATCACATGCAAAGAGAAAAACATCTCAGCCTCAGGCCTGAACAATCGACGCTCCAACCTTACAAACCCTCAGGCCCACTGCGACAGGCATGCAAACGACCAGTATCAAAAACAACAAAAAAAACATATGTCACTGACATTCTCCACACACCTCGACGGGAAGCGCCCACATCTCTGGACCAGGCATCTCGATCAAAACCGACTCATGCTACCCTTCCTATTTACCCTACCAAGGCTTTCAGCGTTCAGTAGTAAAACTAGGCCGCGCCATCCCCAATTCCCACCGAGACGACACACAACCCCGGACTGTAGACAGAGAGTCAGAAAAAACCTGCGGCGACTGCGGCTAGTGCAAAACCCGATCTTAAGACAGAAAATGGTAACGCAGCTCCTAAAATTTCGTTCACCCAATCAAGTTTGGCGCAGATGGCGTAACGGCCATCTGCGCCTCAAAACCCCATCATTGACGAATCCCATTACTACTGAACCGGGTGCAGGCGGCACGGCGGCCACCTGCACCCTGCTTCTCCTCCGTGCTCAAAATGGGATTGAAAAGGCAGAGAAAACCGAAATACGGGCTCTAAAAATAAAGGCGAAAGAAAAAACCCCCCTTCCTCTAACCGCCAACTATTCGACCCGGGAACCCTAACACCGGCGCGAACCATCAGGTGGACGACCGGGGAAAACCCAACAATGGAGAAAACTCCCCGTGCTAGCGCAACGGAACAATGGGTACGATATCTTAAAACCCCCCACAGCGTAAAAGGGGGACCGCTCCCATCATGATACCACCCGCAACGGCGGCGACGGGTATAGAAAATCGCCCGCTACGGGAAAGAACATCAAGAGTCGGAGGCCACCCGCAACGGCGGTAGCGATAAACCCATGCGGTCCTGAAAGCCACCCGCAACGGCGGGCGTGACATGGCCAACTACGAATCGAAAAGCCTCCGCTATGGCGGCGCGATAGACGGCTAGGAGGATCTGAAGGCCACCCGCAACGGCGGGGCGGGCAAGCGAGATAGAAACCGAAAGACGCCCGCAACGGTGGAAAAACAAGGAGAAATGCGGCCGACATGGAGACTTTGCAACGAAAATTCAAAAAGCTTTTGCAAAATGACAGGGACTCAAATTCAATGGAAGTCTTTAAGCATCTTAACTATGAAAAACCAGTCAATTTCTAGCCTTCAAAATTCGGGAAGGAGCCATAAATCCCTAAGAAAAACTCAAGAACATGAAACTAAGCAAGGAAAATGGATAACTCGAAGTAAAGGAGGGTCCCAAAATTTTTTAGAATTTTGGGAAAATGTTGCAGGCGCAACAAAATGATAATGTTGAATTGCTACTATTGATTCAATGCCAAGAGATAGTTCTTTGCTGCTACAATATGCCCAAGGACACTTTTATACTATTGTTCTTTACACATATCTCACCCAAACATGGTATTTTGAAACCTATTATTGTGTTATACCCATTAATTTTCCCTAGATTTCGAGGTTTAGATCCATTCTCATCAATACATCTTCCCAAAACTGGATTACCGCTCACTAGCAGGTCAAATAGGGTTGAGAAATGATTTTAAGGACCAGCATGTGCACAACAACATGGATATTTAGGGTCATTATTGTTGTTCATTACACCAGACTTCCCATAGACATAGATTTACTTCTCTAATATCCACAAACTCTACCCAGAACAAGCTCAAAGTCATATCAAACTTTCTAGATATCATTGTTTACTACTGATACTTATTATAAAAAGTTCCTAGGTCTAAGTTTTATCCATTTTATGTAGGTTTCCATCCGTGGTAATGCTACAAACATAAATATAATTAATTAAATGGAAATTAAGCTTAGCATCAAATGGAAATTTAAGGGAAAAACCTATTAGCTAGAATGGATTTGGTACCAATGTAGCAACGGAAGTGCTAAATTATCATAAAATAACATATTAAGTTCCTTTCTATTCCTCGAGATCTTCCCTTTCGTTATCTTCATTTATCTTAATTAGTAGTCTCAACCTTGAGACCTACATTTGGATGCCATTGTAGACTCTCTGAGTAGGATACCATTCTATTAGCTTTCCCAGCCTCTACACTTGGCTACACCCATCTACCTCTCATGTAGAATTTCAATCCATTTTCTGAATATGCTCTCAAACACTCTGAAACTACTTTGTCTAGATGTATATGTAAATCCTGTGCTTGTTAGTCCAAACTTAATATTTTTTACGATACGTGTTTGTATGTAAACACTATACTAAGTATGTGCCCTACTTGTTTCAAAGGTATTATTGGTATGCTTGATTAGGAAGTTATTCTTTACTAGTTATTTAATTAACAAACATCATTTCAAGTTACTGAGCAGTTAGTCATGCATATGAAGCTTCAAGATAGGACCCTGAGTTTCCTCTATTGTATCTTCCATTTATGCCAGAAACTATACTCTTAATTTCCTATATGCAAGTTATCTTCAGTCTCATATCGCTCTCTTATTAGGGTTATAGTTTGTATGCATGGTAAAAGTCAGCTGGTTGGTCACCTCACTCACGGTCCATCCAATGAAAAACCTATGAACCGAATGGCCCAATTGAATGAATTGAAGGGACTTGAGAGTGAAATGAGTTTTCATGTTGCAAGCTTGATTAAACTATAATATTATAACCCCTACAAAACTTTGATATTTTATGCTTCAGACTATAAATATTTGTGTCAAGGCCTCGTGCTAGCTAAATATACAGTCTTACAAGCCTCATCCTCCATAGATCCTACCGATCAATTTCTGATCAAAACTGGGCATTTTAGTATTCTTTCCCAATCTTCATTTGGATTCCACCTACCAAGTCTTCCATTTGATTAAATATTATAGTGAGAAGTTTTGAAGCTATCATAGTTAAAGATAAGAACCACTCTCAACCAATGGAAAACCTCTGAGCGGTAAGGGTCTTGAAGATCTTCATTATTATTGTAGATTTATTTTTGTGCTTTTCATGATTTGAGCTCTATTTTCATCCTCTTTTTAGACCCATAATCCATTGTTGGTATCTTTATTTAAATTTGACATTGGAAAAGTTAAATTGGGTAGATTTCATCACCACGAGCCTACTTCAAGTGCTTCACTGTTATCCTTTTGGTGATCAAGTGTGTTCATCACCTTTATTCGTAGTTTCCAAAATGTCTGCTTAGGTTTTATGTAGTATATATTTTAAATATGAGAACAATGTTCACAGATTCCTAAGATTCATATAATTCCAGAGGCCTTAAAATAATTTTCGAACTCTTTTGTGTACCCCTTGGTAAATCAATTCCTTGATAAATCATAAACATAATTCTTGGGTACCATTTGTTTAGGTTGTTTCTCGTCCTCTACCTATAGTGGATTTTAAGCATTCCATTTTATACCTCTTATCTGTTCTTCACATGTATAGAATTAGATGGGTTTTAGTGTCTGATGCAAATAGCCTGGCTTCGAGGTTCTTTCCCAAGGAAAAAATATTTTTATTGAAGAAAGCCCATTTGCAGGCATGACTTTTGATAATGTTGTGAGATATAATAGGCAATTAGCTGAAATTTTGATGTTGTACATCTATTTAAATAGAATTTTAGTCCGAATTAATTCCTTTCTTGGTCGGTTCTGATATCCTTATGAGTTTATCTGCATTCCATTTTGCAGGCTTAGGAAAGACTAAGAAGGTTACATGGATTCTCATCAAACAATGTTTTATTGAGGTTTCTGATTAATTGCTCATCTGGGTAGTTACCTGGAAGTTGACAGTAATATACACTAAACATAAGAGACTGTTTGTGAAATTCTCTCAGTACAGGTGTCTATAGGACGTGAAATTTATTCCAGTGTGATGGTTTTCAGAACTGCCTATTTCATCTATGTTGTCTAGACTCTATACTGGTAACAATATTTTTATCCCTGTTTGTGATTGTAAATTAAAATTATAATGTAGTATTTTAAACTTTTGAACATTATATAGTTGTAACATAGAGTAACATACAATCATTTTACAATACAATAATGCCGAGAAGAAAGCTATCTTAGCCAATGTTTTGCCTTTGTGTATAATTTCAAGACTATTCTAAATGTTGGTATTAGGTAAAGAAAGGGATTTCATAATTTTCAACACCTTATAA
>LPNX010517674.1:222998-240014 GCA_001517045.1 Pseudotsuga menziesii
GTCGCTCAGTCAATCACCCAATCTATGCCGTCGACACCGATTTTGGGTCTTGCATCTTGCAAATATATGATAATTAGTAGACATTCATTCAGCTCACTGAGCCCACCTGTTCGTAGCCCGAAGAAATTGCAACAGTGATCTGGACCATGTATTTCGATGGGGCAAGTGCTCAAAACTCAACAGGCACAGGTATCATGTTGATCTCCCCATCTAAGGAGAACATTCACTTATCTTACAAGCTCAATTTCAAGACCACTAACAACGTAGTAGAATTCGAAGCCTTGCTACTAGGAGTTAAAGTGGCCAAGGATATGGGGATCATGTGCGTGAATATTTTTTGGGACGAAGACCACATCCTATAGTATGTCAACAACACCTTTCAGACAAAAAAATATCAGAATCAAGGCCTACAGGGACGAGGTATGGAAACTCAGAGACTCATTTATGTTTTTTGAACTGTCATATATTCCTATGGATTTGAATCACCTGACTGATTCCCTGGGCATCTTTGTAAGTCTGTTTGTTCCTCCTTTACTCCCTATGCTCAACTATGATGTTCAGGTCAAGTACAGACCCTCTCTGCTAGACAATGTAAAATTTTGGAGGGTGTTTGAAAATGATGGGGAGCTTAGTAAATTCCTTTAGTTAGTGGATGAATTCTCTCACATACACATCGACTAGGAAAACATTAACCTGGAGGAATCCAAGCAACTCAAGTTAAAAGATAAAGTGACTGAGCACAATATTGTCCAATTTCCTAGCAACTACATACCCCGAGGTCTAGTACCATTGGAAGAACTGTTTGACCACAATGACATCCCATTCAAGCCTTCCAAAAGGGAGCTAGATCCTACTGTCTAAGAGCACAACATAGGCAACCAGAGCCATCCAAAACTGATAAATCTATCCACTGGGTTGACTCCTAAATATAAGTATGAATATTGCAGCTTGATAAAAGCATGTGTTGATGTCTTTGCATGGGAGTATAGTGACCTAAAAATGTATGACACCAACATCATCCAACATAGGATTCCTTTGGAGAAGGATACCATTCCTTTCAAACAGAAGTTGAGACCCATTATCCCTCTTCTATTACTAGTGATTGAGAAAGAGATCCACAAGCTCCTCAAAGGAAAGATCATAATTCCCCTCAGGTATTCCAAGTGGATTGCAAATATAGTAGTGGTAAGAAATAAAAATGGAGAAATCAGGTTGTGTGTGGATTTTATAAACCTCAACAAGTGTTCCAAAAAAGACAACTATCCACTGCCCAAGATGGAACACCTGCTGCAGAAAGTCTCGGGGGACAGGGTCATGTCCTTCCTTCATGGATTCTCAGGATACAACCAAGTTGCTGTGCACCCAGATGACCAAGAGAAGACTGCCTTTACCACCCCCTGGGGCACCTTCATGTATGCTAAAATGCCATTTGGGATAATGAATGTTGGGGCTACTTTTCAGAGAGCTATGGACCTAGCTTTTGTACGGCTAAAAGATAAATTTGTGCTGATATATTTGGATGAATTAACAGTTTACTCTCATAGCTATCATGACCACTTGCATCATTTAAGGAAGGTATTTCTGAAGTACAGAAGGTATGGAATATCACTGAACCCCAAGAAGTCCCAGTTTGCACTCAATGAAGGAAAGCTCCTAGGCCACATAGTCTTAGCAGAAGGTGTAAATATTGATCTGGTAAGAGTGGAAGCAATTCAGCAGCTGTCAATACCAAGGTCAAAAAGAGACATTCAGTCCTTTTTAGGCAAGATAAACCTCATCAGGAGATTCATTCCAAATTTCTCCGAGTTGGTAAAGCACATAACAACCATGATAAAAAAGGATGCAGAGATCAAGTGGACTGACCAGGCAAGAAAGTCTTTTGAATACATTAAGAAAGACATTATGGAGGCCCCAACCCTGATTAGTCTCGACTACACCAAGGGTTTTTACATTTTCTCTTTTGAATCTTATGACACAGTGGTAGTTGTACTATTACAAAAGAATGATGAAGGTCTTGATCATCCAATTGCTTTCTTCAGCAAAACCCTGAGAGATGCTGAGCTGAAGTATGACCCAATTGAGAAGAAGGATTATGCTCTAATAAAATATTTGAAGGCTTTTAGAATCTATATTCCCCATGCAAAGATCATTGCATATGTCCCTTCAGTTGCTCTGAAGGATTTTTTGACTCAACCTGACATTGCTGGGAAGAGAGCTAAGTGGATTTCCAAACTCATTGATTTTGATGTAGAGGTGAAACCCACCAAGATGGTAAAGGGATTAGGTCTTGCCAAACTCATGGCCAAAAAAAAATGTGAACTGATGGGAATAAATTTCACATGTGTCAGATCAGCAAAGGTGCAGACTATGGTAGCAGCTGAAACAAAAGTAAATCAAGATCAGAATAATAGTCCAGCAGTAGCTGAGAACATATCTTCATGTGAGTGGTACTCAGGTATCATTCAATTTTTTATAAAATTATAAGTTTCTCCTGATATTAATCCTAACCATGCACAAGCTCTTACGTTGAAATCTATTAAGTTTTGCATAATTGACAATTTGTTGTATTGGAAGGATCAATCTGGAATTTTGTTAAGATGTCTAGATAAAGAGGAAGCAGAGCAGGTCATGCATCACTTTCATTCTAATACATGTGGAGGCCACCACTACTAGAAAACCATATCCCACAAGATCTTAAAAGTAGGATACTATTGGCCAATCCTCTTCGCTGATGTATGCACTTTTGTAAGGGCCTGTGACCAATGTCAAAGATTTATAGGGGAACATCAGCTCAAATCCTTACCCCTTAGGCCTGTTACAATGAATGGGCCTTTCTAGCAATGGGATCTTGATTTCACAGGTTAAATAAATCCATATTTTAGTGGAAAGCATAAATGGATCTTGGTGGACACTGACTACTTTACCAAATGGATAGAAGTAGTACCCACCAGAAATTCCACTCACCAAGTCATCATGAGATTTTTATATGAGAACATCTTCAGCAGGTTTGGTTTCCCAGTAAGGTTAGTTGCTGATAATGCACCCGCTTTTAAGGCTAGGGCATTAGTTAAAATGTGTGAATCATTAGGTATCCAACTGGTGCACTCCACATCCTATTACCCCCAAGGCAATGGCCTGGCTGAGTCATTCAACAAAAGCTTAGTTAGAATCATTAGGAAACTACTAGAGACAAATCAGAAAAGCTGGGATTCAAAACTTAAGTTTTCTTTATGGGCTGATAGGGTGACAGATAAAAGATCCATAGGGACTTCTCCATTCAAACTAGTTTATGGCACTGAGGCCATCTTTCCTATCCAGCTCATCCTTCCAGTGGAAAAATTCTTTCAGGAAGAGGAAGATGAACCAAATGATATGATGAGAAGGATCATGGATTTGGGGGAGTTACAGCAGATCAGGGAGCAAGTTATAGGAAAATCAGAAGCTCATCAACAGAGGATAAAGGGCATGTTTGACAAAATAGCAAAGGCAGACAACTTCTAGGTCGGAGATTGGGTCCTCAAGTGGGATGCTGTCAAACAGGAAAAGGGGAAAGATGGAAAATTTGACTCTTTGTGGATTGGCCCTTTTGTTATAGACCGGGTATATGAGAATAACACCTTCAAATTGTAGAATCTGGAAGGTGAAGAAGTATTCAATGGCCCAGTAAATGGGAGGTTCCTGAAACCCTATTTTATTTGAGGCTCTGAGGCCTTATGATTGTAACTTAGTAGATAGTAGGTTGTTTTTATTTCAGAATAAGACTCCATGCCCAATGGAACAATAAATAATAGTGTTAAATTACTTAGTTTCTTTTTGCGAAAGGCATTTTGGTCTGGGATTATTGGGACCTCACTGGGAGGTTCCCATCCCCAAGTAGGAGCTAGATGTTATCCCCAAGATAATTTATTTTCGTATGAAGAATTTAATTCATGCAATGAGGAATATGAATGTCACTAACATTTTTGAAAGCCTCTATTTTTTATGCAAATTTCACAAAGTTGTAGCTTCAGTGGCTTGGGTGAGGATCAGAACATCTCATTAGCCACCGAAAGATGGAAGATAAATAACAGGTGGAAGACCCCTTCAGCAGTTAGGCGTATTTCTAAACTTTTCACTGCCATCGGGGCATTTTAAACAGTGAGCAGAGAAGATAGTGGCTAAAATTTCCGCAACTGCAGAGAATAGAGGGATTAAAAGTTCCAATGGTGGGAAGTTTTGAGTTCTGAACTCCAACGTTGTGGAGTTTTAGATCACTGCGATGCCGCAACTGCAGAGAAGATAGTGACTAAACGTTCCATTTCAGACTTCTACTGACCTCCGATAGTGATGAAATTAGATCAAAAGAACTAAGTACTAAGTAGCGGCGAGGAAAAGATGAAAGGTGCTGAAATGTCAGTGATATGAAGAACTAAATGCCACCGAAGTCAAGTATCATAAGTCAAAACTTGAAAAGACTAACTGTCATCAAAATAGTTCATCGCGGAGCTGCAACGAGGGAAGAAAAACAGACTAAGGCTTCTGATAACTTGAAAAATATTTCAGTATCATGACAATAGAAGATCATCGATGATCGAAAGATGTACATACTATGGGTCAGTGAGTTAGTCCTCTGAGGAGCCACAACGACGGAAGAAAGACAGACTATGGGTTCCAAAGACAATACAGACTCAAAGGCGATTGGAGGTTCTAAGGGCTACAGATCGACGAGATAAAGCCAAGAAGCTCCGCAGTGTCTGTGAGGCAATGGACAAGGCTTTTGATCAATCATGAAAATCATTTCGAGTAACAGTTGTGTGCATCGGCGAATAACAATACTGTCCATCAGAAGCATAGAAGACTAATGCCCCGATTCCTCCGTCAATCAACTACCAGCAGCAATAAAATTAGTTTATTTCACCTCCGAAATAGTAGTAGCATTGATATTTTGGGCACCAATGGACTAGAAGACAAAGGTAAAAAGCTCCAGCGTTTTAAAACAAGAATGTCACTTCAGATTAACTGCTAAAAAACTGGTTGTTGACGTCAATTTCAGACTAAACTAGCAATGTCGATTATCAGCAAACACTTCAATTATTAAAAGCTCAATCAGTGAACTAGATCTGCACAGTAGATAAATAAATAGTAGCAAGGATTTGAAGCCCTAATCTAGAAAAACTATCACTTTCAATTATTTTTGTGTGCAAACAGATCTGATTTTCAGGATCTGTGATTTTTGTAGAAGGCTATAAAGCCCATGATATTTTTTATAATAATGTTTCAACTACGGGGATTTATAATCCCATTCCAATATCAAACATATTATATAGTTTTATTATAAATATAAGATTTTTTGTTGTGATTTGTCCATCCATCTCTTTCTTTACCGTGTTTATTGCCTGAATGTGCATTTAAGTAATTTTTAGATTTATTAAAAAGCCAATAGCTGTCATCCTATTGGTTATTTAGTGATATTTGATTTATAAATACCATCCTCAACATGATTTAGCCATTTATATGCTTGTGTTATGTTTTTAAGTCTTCCAGCCTGGTGAGTTCTCCATCCCTTCACCTTTTTGTCAAACTACTAAACAAGTTGTAACTAAAAGCCTTGTAATCGAGTGAGCTTCATGCATGTCTTGAGAGTGAGAGGTTATATAGGTTATATGGCTTGATCCATATAAAAAAACCCTAAAAAATAGTTTAATTTACTAGGCATCCTTGAGCTACAACCTAGAGGAGTTTTCTGGAGTGATAACACGTTCTATAGACGGAAGGGAGCCATTCCTGCCCCTGTAGCAAGGAGAAATCCCTACTATAGAACTGGCGACCATACCAGGTCGATCCCACAAGATCCCTGGTTTAGTTTTTTAAATTTCAAAGTTTTTCAGTTTATGCCCTAGTTTAAAAAAATTCTTGTCAAATGTAGCTTAGATCCAGTTTATTTTCAATTTTTATGGTTGCCAAAGCCTCTGCAAGGAAAATATGAGTCTGTTTGGCCATAGTACATGTTACTGTCGACCAAATATGACTCGGGATTAGGAAAACACCAAATCCGAAGTAGGTTGGCCTGGACAGGGGATGGGGTCGCTCTTTTAGGCCTCATAGGCGCAACCAAGTTTCCCTTTTTCCCCTGAAAGGTGTGACTTCACTCAGAAAGATAGATCACTTCTATCTATGAAATATGTGCAACCCCCTCACCTGTTTCTAGGAAAATTTCATGACCCCCTCACCAAATTTGACCCAAAACGTGCGGTCTGTCAATAAGAAGTTAATTTTTAGTTTATTAGGGACTGTTAGTGTGGCTTAGCTGCCTCTGTCCAGCACAGTAGTTACATTTCTGTTTCTGTTTTAATTTTCTGTAATTTCATTTTCAAACAAAGTGTAAATTCAAAAAGAAAATTTTTTAATGGCTTAATGAATGTAGCTTAACTCAAATTGACATAAAATTAACAGTCTTGCTTACCCTTCCTCCTCTACCCATTCATCACCCTTCGGGGTATTCTAGGATACAATGAAGGGCATAGCTCATATAGTAATAGGCCCTTAACTAAATATTGTTCAAAGCTGTTAAAAACGGATGACCTGGAAGGTACAAGGGGTAGAGAAGGAGGGCTTCTCACAGCACTAAGCGTCCTCCCTGTTGACCAACCTTGCATCTGGGAGGTGACTTGTGGATCTACGAATGGGCTTAGTCCCATTGTGTTGAGAGCCTAGCACCTTCTCTCGGTTGAAGAAGAATATAGGTGTACGGTAGTCACCTAGTTAGGCCATCAACATTCAGGGTAAAAACAATTGTATCTATTTAAAAATTTATGTTTATTTATTGCTTGTACACACAATGATATGAAATCTACGACATATTCATAAACCAGTTGTAGCCACTTGATAACAGAAAAACAAAAAGACATATAAACCATACCACTTAAATCAACCCAACTCAATTCATGACGCTAAGAGAGCCCTTAAAATTTATCAATTTACACTAAGCTCAAAAAATATGTAGTCTTTGAGGACATAAGTCCCTGACTGTCTTAATCGTGGGAAGTACTTAGGCTCAGCCCAGAAGCTCATTGTGAGGAGAACCACGGGAACCCCAAATTAGCTGGCCGCTGAGAGGAATTGCCAAGCGAAATGGGCAACGACCCCCACCGATTGAGTAGAAATGCCCATGAGGAAAAAGACAAGCACTGTCTTCTGGCAGTCTTGGTGGCCAAGTGACCACCTACAACCAATAGGAATCTATTGAAACCGGGTTCCAAACATCATTCCCACCAGTTTGATACAATCTAACACAATTGATCCCCCATGCTCTTCCTCATGCCTAAGAGGTGAACCACCACCATTTAGCACATTAAATCGACACCGTCGAAACCGCTCTCAACGACCTCTCACACCATCAAAAGGCCACACAGCCTCTGATTTAGATTCATACCCATATCAGTATGAACCAGACCTTCATACTGCACCATCAAGCCCCATGGTTGGTGCAAACCCAGATCCATTTTCCGGCATAGCCATAGCTAGTGGACCCATGTCGACACCACAAGTTGTCACTAACAATCCTACAAGTGGCCCCAGCATGATCATGCAAACTGTCATCAATCAACTTCCACCACCCATAGTAACCACTCAGGATTTCCCACCTGCAACACTTGCGGGAAGTGGACCTTCCACATACACTGCCCCTCTTGTCACACAGGAGGGTAGTGCCCCATCCACATACACTATCCCTCTTGTCACACATGGAGGAAGTGTCCCTTCCATCGACACTGTCCCTCACACCACACTTGTAGGAATTGGCCCATCTACAATGGTGCTACCACAAGTGCCCCCTGCCATGCAAGTGCACTATGCACCTGCAAACCCTACCACCATCCCTTCCCCATCCCACATCAACTTCGGGTCAAACCTTCCTTTCATGGCTCATCTTAACCTACTTGATTTGGCTCGTTTAACTAACGACCTGTTGGCCTAATTTTCTGACCTAGGCCAATAAGGACATTATTCCCACACAATCAGCTTAAAGTGGCATCCGATGTGTTTGGAGTAGAAAAATATTGCAAGTTATGGTCCTGCTACCAGCTGATTTTTCTCTTAAGGAGAAACTAAAATTCAGCAAAATCTATCCTAATGCTATTTTTCTGTCTAACTAAACCCTAAAGATTAATTTAAACTGCCTATGTTATTTTATATTTGCTTTCTTAAGGAAAGTCTTTGATTGTTTGAAATTTTATATTTAATTTTTTTTTTGAATATAAAAGGACTCGTTAAACTATCCTAAAATTGCACTAATGCTATTTAACAGCTTTTAATGAAAAAAAAACTAATCTGGGCTATCTTAACTATCCTATCTATCCTATCTCAGCTGAGAGTGTTTTAAATACTATATTAATTATTAATTAATATAAGATGAACAGAAAGATAAAGTGTACAATCTAAATAGAAATATTTAAGTCATACATAATAAATCATTCTCTTATAAAATAACTTAACAGAGAAACTAAAAATAAACAATTATTTCAATTTTCTGAAATTAATTAATAACTAATAATCAACATAGCTATTTGAATAAAAGATGATGTCTAGTATGAGATCACTGTAAACATACACATGATATCTAATAGACATAAATGTATATCCTTATAGCTTAAATTTATAGTAAAAATACTAATAAATTCAGTCACAATGATATATTAATTCAAATATAATATTGAGCTGACAAAGTGAGAATTGCAATTAAACACAAGTATAACAAAGCATACTGTATTAATATTAAAATAGAAGATAATATACTGAAATATAGAGTATATCCAAAACAATACCAGTCATGATATCAACCTGTATATTTCCAGTTTCATCCCATATCCAAAGATTCAACTTCAGTAATGAAATAAAACCAGCAACAAAATATATCTCAAGTATGTCTCTCTTCAGTCACTCCATCCCCCTCTTCTCAAAAATTCCTAACTTATATAATACTATCAGTTTTCTGATTCTGTTTTCCCATCAATGCTAGATACAATATTATAGGGTTCCTATAACTATCAAAGAGAATAGAATCTCTTTTACAAAACACGTGTCACTATAACAATGAAAAACGACTAGTTTGAATATTTGCTGGTTTAAAGGTACTTGGCAAATTCATGGCCGTAGTTGAAATTCCAGTTTTCAATGAATAGCCACGTCTTCCAACCAACACATTAACAAAGTCCTGAAACTTTGGAGAAGAGCGATGACATATCCACCTATGTTTAAACAAACAAAGCATCTCATTAAAATCAGTTAAAATAGATGTAACAAAATAAACTAAAATTTAAATGTATGCCTGTAAAATCTGCGATTTTACAGGCATGCATAACAAAACTTTTGTTACCTGTTTGACAGCGAAACAACCAATGTACTTTGAAAAATGAGAACAACCATCGAGTTCTATTTTGAAGATCGACTACTCTTCTGGCTTCGGCTAATTTGGCTTTAAGCATGATAATCACTAACTTTTTTTTTCTATTTGTTCAAGCAAATGCTGATTCGTACCTATTATTGACTTTTTTGCCCTTTTATACTGGTTCTTTTTAATATTCATTTCTTTCCACCTGCTAATCCAATTCAACAACTCCTCTCTAAATGTCCTATTTTCTTCCTCTATCAGTGCTGCATTAGATTGACAGTGTTTAAGTTCATCTTTCAATTCTGTAATCTTGGTCTGGTATGCCTTGTCCAGAACTTGCTGAAGAGTTTCTTCTTCATTTTTGTGACCTGAATTGGTTGCCTGAGGAGGATTAAGGTTATCAATTTTTTTACCAGATTACCGAGGACTAATAAAAGATGGCTCAGGGTCTAAAATACAGGTGTCCATACATGATGGAGCAACCTCGACCTTACCCAATTTTGCACTATTATCCTTTATAAGAGTGGGATCATGTATATGAATAGTCTCAGGGACCGACGATGGAACATCATCCTCAATATGGACGACGGCAGGCTGAGTATCTTGTTGATTAGCCATAGGAAGCAAAATCGTAGGGACATTGTTCATGCTTCTAGTAACCCTCCTTGAAAACACAAGATTGTCCGACTCAAACCCTCCTTTATCGCAGCATACCTGTGCTAGATGATCTATTTTATACATAGAATCTTTGCCATGTTTATGAGGATTATCTGGCTCGGAGAGATTTTTACAATTAACAACGTTAATATTTTTGCTTTCGGTTAACCTGTCCTCTGATTTTGCAGTATTACTATGATATTTATCAGATGGGGGTTGGTTCAAGACTACTTCAGAGCAACAGGGAACTATGTTATCAACATCGTCCTTACTGAAACCAGCGTTTAAAGGTAGATTGGATTCCTCAAGCCCTTTACCCTCTGATTTAGTCTCAGGAACATTATTAACCTCAAGCTTAGCAGTGGCCTTCCGTTTCCTACGGGTCTTTAGAGAGGGGTTCAGCCAATATTGAGTCGGCCCCAAATGACATTCAGTTAAAAATTCATCCCATGATTTACCCTTCAAGGACAGTTGATGCTGTAGTATGATTTTGACTAAACCATGGTGAAATAAACTTCTATCAGGGTTATTGAAACTTTTAACCACATGCGACATATTTTTCAAAATTTTCCAGAGATAAAATGGTAGATTAATCCTATAGCCCTTTAATGCTAATAGGAGTCTTAAGTGGTAATAGTGTAGGTGAGAAAAACGTCCATCGCAGGACACATACCTAACCAAAATTTCATAGAAGGATCGCCATTCAGGCTTCAAGAACTTGACAGAGACCCCTATCTTCAGTTTTGTATTATCTGGTAGTGGTAGCAGCAAGGATAAACACTTCTTTTTATTAACCTTACTACCTTTGAACCAGTGCTCTCCAGCTTGTGGGAGCTTTGTTGCCTCTACGATTTTGTCTTCATTAACGATGAACTTAAAACCCCCAATCTGCACAACGTCTTCTTTTAAATTCAAGGAAAACAGTTTGGTCACCTCTGCATTATGGCCATCAAAACACTTAAAGAACTGCCCCCACCCAACTTTTTCAAATAGCAAGGCAACCTTCTCATCTACTTCTACGAGCTCTGAACCTGAGATTTCGAAACAATTCAATGGAGCCATAAGTTCCTCAGCACTATCCTGGTTTTGAAATGGAATGAATGGCGAAGTGAAGAGGGAGGGGATAGGTATCCAAGCGCATGACATGATGCGAAATATAAAAATTTCACATGCTTCAGATTTGACAGATATGGGGGCTCTAAATTTGGCCATTTAGCTGAAATTAGCGATGATGAATGCTATAGCCAACGTTCTGTTATGATACATGCATTTTTAGCCATGACTAACAATAAAACTTAACCAATTCGACATATCAGGGATCGTGTGATTGATGTATCGTAAATCAAGGCATTGATTATACACAGTGGTCATGATGAGCTCGTACATCGTTATGAAATGGAATGGCTATCAACATTAAATCCTGATGATACGAATCATCAATATATTTGCAACTGTCAGTTAATTATGAGGTACAAGCCACATCTCCATGCTAACTCAGCGATCCAAGTAACGAGTGCTATTAATTTGACACATGGCTCTCGTAAACTCTGTCAATTTATGGTCTTCTCCAGTTTGAGCGTGAAAGGTGGTAGCGTTCAAGGTGATATAGTATCGAAATCATATACCCTAATGTTTTGCATGACAACTAACTAATGACTTAATTTAATACTTATGCCATGTATATACGTAAAACTTCATAGATCTAGTTTTAAAACTTTCCAAAATATCATCGATTAATATCTTTCATCGAATTTGATAGGATACTAAGTTATAAAACTATAATATATGAAAATTCTCATATGATATTCCTTTATTTGCTAACTACATACATACAATTTTAACAAAGTCATGGTAAGATATTACATATGAAATGTGAACGTTAGGTTTAATAAAGTTTTAATTTAATAAGTCACCTTTAGTTCTAGGAGTTTAGTACTCATAATACCTCATCAGGTTCAAACATGTGTTTTGTTGTTTCCCTTTGGAAGACTATCCTTTCAAGTTTATTAAATCATATATAATCATATAAATTTAACTTAATGATCAAATCGATTATATAAAGAATTTATGAAACTGACTTATGAAACTTAACAGCTGCTAATTACCAAGTTTATGAGCACGTTTTCATCAACTTTTAACATGTCATTTTATTCTTCTCCAATTAAGAGTACCTTCAGAATCAAAGATTCTGAAGGTTCTCTTTTATAATTTTAAATTGGTAAATCATAAAAAGAGCTGATCTCCCTTCATCTTAATGAGAAATGAAGGGGTTGTTGCTGACCGCCAACAAATGGCGACAACCTGGGCGAACCAGTTATCTCTGCTTATACAACTTATAAATGATATAAACGAAATCTTAAAACTTATTAAAAATAATCAAAAATTCTTTATCTAAACAAAAACCATTATACTTATTCATATTCATAAGTATAACTCAGAAATATTCCATCTTTTGAAACAAAAATTTGATTAGGGATAAACTTAAAAATATCTTGATCGAAACAAAATACTTTATAGTAATAATAACCTGCACCATCAGTATAAAGTATAGAAATCTACTTTTCTGAAAACTTTCCAGAATTTGTTCCATAAACATAATAATTTTCTTTTCTTTAAACAATTATTCTGACTGAAGACTACTATCTGGGTATGGTATCCCAATGTGATAGTATCATTCATGAGAGCTGTCTGAAATAAGCAAGCCGGCTCGTGATGAGACCTCTTGTCTTTTAATTTTTTAAATCAAAATCCATCACCCTGGTGATAAGAAATGAAGTTATCCCAGACAAAACTGATGATCATGATTAGGCTGGCTCGTGATGAGAACTCCTATTCTTCAGTCAAAATTTATGTTTTTCTTTCGATTTTTTTTTTTTTTTAAATGAGAGATCATTACCCAGCATGGTAACCAAATGGTAATGTCAATCATTAATATCACTGGAAAATGAATTAGCTGGCTCGTGATGAGACCCCTTATCTTTTGGTTTTTAAATCAAAAGCCATTACTAGTTTCCTAATAATGTCATACTAGTGATATTTGTGATTCTGATCGTACCGGATTATTACTAAGACCTTCCATCTCTCATTTTAGAATTTTATCGACCGGAACAAATCCTAAATAGTTTTCAGATGGTAAATACTTTTGAAGACTGATGATAGAGGTCTGTAAGAGTTTTTCAAAAGTACAAGCTTCGATGAAGACATTTAATAAGCTATCCCCACTTCTACAAGAAAATAAAAAGGTGAGGAATAATCTGAGCAACACTTACAAATAAAAACAATGATAGGTATTTTATAGATTTAAGAAATCTTGATCATCCTGAACAAATTTTTAAAAGATTTCAGTTAAATATCATAATTTTTCAGGCTCATGAGCAAACTAACTTTTGAACTTGAAGATTTATTTATTTACATTTATTTCTTCAGCTGCTAACTAAAGATTACTGACTGATTATATACAAAAATTTGACAATCTGAAATATTTGACTCAATAGAACTAAAACTAAAAAATAACAGAATGATGTTTGAAAGTTATAAAAGTTTTATCAATTTCTCATCATCCTTAATTCTATGGACTATAATTCAGTTTATATACAACAATATAAATTTATTTACAAACAACAAACAAAAAATATAACTTTATTTACAAACAACAAACAAATTATATACATTTTAAGACAGAAAATATTAATAGAAATAATTTTTTCAGAATCAGTCCATTCACTGGGAATGTTTTGGGCTGACCTTCAAGTGTTTGCAATCGAAAGGTACTTGGACATATTTTCTCAGAAATAACAAAGGGACCTAACCACAGTTTCTGAAACTTAGTATGATCTCCCTTTTCCTCGTGAACTTTATCCCATTTTAAAACTAAGTCTCCCACCTGAAATTCTCGATTGGAACTAAAGGATTGGTCAAACCAAGATTTTACAATCTATTGATGTTTTGTAAAGTGTTCTTTTGAATTTTATCTTTCTTCCTTAAGCTTTAGCAGAGTATTAATTCTCTTTTCCATTGTTGGGCACTCTTCATCTTGAACAGACTGAGCTAACTGTAATGAAGGTAAAAACAAATTTGGTGGTAAAATAGCTTCAGTTCCATATACTAAGAAGAATGGTGAGTTACCTATCACAGCCTTAGGAGTTACTCTGTCTGCCCAAAGGGAATTGACCAATTCTGTATGCCAATTACGATGGTGAACTGAAATAGTTCTTTTAAGAATTTTCAATAAATTTTTGTTTGTTGATTCAGCTAGACCATTCCCATGGGGATGATAGTTAGCTGAATACATGATTCTTATTTCCTTCTCTAAAGCAAACTGAGTTAACTCAATTGATGAAAAGTATGAAGCATTATCAAAGACGAGGAAATCTAGAATACCAAGTCTTGTTATGATAAAGAATTCCAAAAATAATATAACCTGATTGGTATTTACAATCCTTAACGATGCAACAATCCTTAAGTAAAACCTCATCAATGACAGTTTCATCTTTATCATTAGGTAAATGAGCAGCTTCAGCAACTAATTTACATAGTCCTTGACCTTTGATTATCATTGAGAGTTTAATCTCTATGTCATATTCTTGAAGGGCTGTCATCCAAGGTGCCCTTTTCTCACCTAAGTCCTTTTGTACTAACAAGTTTCTGACTGAGGAATAAGGGACAATTACTTTCATTTTAGATTTCAGTAAATATGGACGAAAATGTTTAACAGCTTTAAAAACAGCAAAGGCTTGTTTATCAACTTCATGGTAATTAATTTCAACACCTTTGAAATTTGAACTCATGAAAGAGATTAGGAATTCGTTATTTTTCTGATTTAATTGGGTTAAAACTACTGCATATGAAATATCAGAAGCAAAAGTATACAATATGAAATCTTTATTAAAATCTTGGCTTATGAGGCTAGGAGCTTCTGAAATGGCTTCTAAAATTTTCTGAAATGATTCTTTTTCAATTTGTCCCCAATTAAAAACAACATCTTTCTTAATCATTTTCTATAAAGGACGTATGATCTCAGAAAAACTGGGAATGAATCTTCTAACAAAAATTATTTTACCGAGAAATGATTGCATTGCCTTCTTGCTAGAAGGATAAGTTATCTTTGAAATGGCTTGGGTTCTTTCAGGATCAATCATGATTCCGTGTTTTGAAACCACGCAACCTAATAAGATACCTTCTGAAACAACAAACATTGTATTTTTAGGATTTAAGGATATTCCAAATTTTCTGCATCATTCAAATACTTTTCTAAGATGATTAAGATGATCAGATCGATGTTTAGAATATACAGTAATGTCATCCAAGTAGACAACGACTGAATGGTTAATTAAGCCTCTAAAAGCAATATCCATTTCCCGTTGAAAGGTTTCTCCCGCATTGATTAACCCAAAGGGCATCTTGCGGTAGGCATATGTTCCCCATGGAGTTCTAAAAGTAGTTTTTAATTGATCATCTGGGGAAACCAATATTGGTTGTATCCTGAGAAACCATCAAGGAGAGACAGTATCTCAGACCCGGACACCTTTTGAAGAATTTGTTCCATGGGAGGAACTAGGTAATTATCCTTTTCAGAAGACTTATTCAGATTTCTAAAATCTACACATAATATAATATCCCCATTTTCTTCCTAACTGGAACTAAGTTTGCTACCCATTAAGTATGGCTGATGGGGAAAATAATCTTGGCAGCTAATAATTTATTTAGTTCCTTTTTATTTGTTGGTTCTAATGACGGGTGATATTTCCTTAACTTCTGTTGGAAAGGTTTTGACTCCTGTTTAATTGGAATTATATGTTGCATGACTTGTGTGTTGAAGGTTTTCAGGTCATCATATGTCCAAGAAAAGACATCTTTAAATTCCTTAAACAATTTTATAAATGTTGTTTTTTCTACAGGGTTGCAATCTATTCCAAGATTTATAGTTTGGGGATTTAGTTCTGTTCCTATATTTATGGTTTCATACCGCATTCGAGAGCTATTAGTTTTATAATTAGGAACGGACCTAAACTTATCCTGCGGATCAAAGAACTTTTCTAATCTTAGTACTAAATTAGGGACTGGTTTTACCTGTTCAAAAGCTTTTTCAACTGAACAAAACTCATTTATTATCGAAAAATCCCGCAAATTTTCGTCATGAGTGACTTCGTCTATTGTTGAATCTTTAAAGGTATCCTCGTTCATCAGGAAATTCAGTACCTACACATCATTGTCAAATACATGCCAGTTAAAGATATTATCAGGTATGGAAGGCCTAAAAATCAATTCAACAGAAAAGAAATCTGGTGTCATATTTTCTAATGGAATTAACTTTGATGCTATGTTTGCCAACAAATGTGCTTCTTGATTTTGACTTCTAGGAATAGAATTTATGTTAAATGCATCAAAATTTGAGATAAGGTTCCATACCTCTCTTTGATAACTCTGTAAATGTTCAGATAAACAGTGAATGGAGTTATGAACCTGTCTGACAATGATCTTGGAATTGCCGTATACAATTAACTCTTTGATGCCCAAATCAATTGCTTTTTTCAAACCTTGTATTAAAGCTTCATATTCCACTATATTGTTTGTATAATTAAATTCCATCCTACAAGTTATACATGTTTTATTTCCCTGAGGGTCCACCAGTAGGCAACCAGCTCCTGCTCTTTCTTTATAATTCACACCATCAAAATATAAAGTCCAGATAGAACTATGCACAACCACTTTACTTTCTATGATATTCACAATATTCAGCAGATTATCTACATCATTAATAGTTTCCTTGAATGAAGAGTTAGGAGAGACAGATGTTACATTACTAATTTCAGATTGTTGTTTGTTTTCAGAAAGGGTAGAATTTTCAGCTTTAAAATTACTAAATCCTAATTCATACATGTAATTCCCCATAATACTGTTAGTTTTTCAACATTTAAGCTAGCATTATAACAAGATCTTTTCACTGAGAGAATAACAAGCACAACAATCACATAAGCACATCACAAGAGACA